>JAWPHD010016552.1:0-49253 GCA_037043455.1 Cyrtodaria siliqua
AGCCAACTGTGCCTCATTCACAAATAACCAGGTATTTGTACTTCACAACATGTTTTTCTTGAGTTATTTATGTTTGGCTTTGAAAGTTAGGAAAATAAGTTTCAATTGTATAATATTTGACATTATGTTATAGGTCTCAAAACAATTGTCAGCTCTACTGGACAAATAACAAACAGGCTTTAAGAGCTCTACTGGCCAGATATCAGACACGTTTAGAGCCTCTACTGGCCAGATAACAGACACGCTTTATAGCTCTACTAGCAATATCTCAGACAAGCTTTATAGCTGCCCTTATTGATTTTGAGGTCAGTAGGTCAAAGATCAAGGTCACCGGGACCCCGATAATGGAAAAACCTTGTCCGCTCCATAACTCCTTTCCCACTGAAGCAAATCTCACTAAATTTCATAGGTGGACTGACTGTGGTGAGGGGATGACCTTTATTGATTTTGAGGTCTGTAAGTCAAAGGTCAAGGTCACCAGGACCCGATAATGAAAAACCTTGTCCGCTCCAGTCCTCTCCCCCTGAAGCAAATCTTATGAAACTTCATGGTGGACTGCCTGCATTGAGAGGACCCTATTGATTTTTGAGTGGCAACAAAATAGTAAAAAAAACATCAGCCCGTCCGGAAAGCTGGATCCTGCGATAACTCAAAAAGTAGAAAAGATATTTTCATGAAAACTGTTTACATATATATGTTAGATGGGCATAAGAATATTATGCAAGTTATTTAATTTTGTTGATACGGCCAAAATTGTGGTTGCTATGGCAACAAAATAGTTTAAAAAAATGCACACAAAATAGGATCATGCGATAACTTGAAAAACTATAAAAGATATTTTCATAAAACTCGGTACATAGGTAGAGGACCATGTGGGAGAATTTTCAGACAATTTTTACTGTCGCCTTTTCGAAGAAAAGTGTGATACTTAAGGATCACTTTGTCCGTCCGTGCCGTCCGTCTGTCCGTCACGAAAACTTAACGTTGGCTATAACTTTATCATTTCTTGATATTTTTTCATCAAACTTTCAGTATATACTCATCATGACTACGTCGACATGACCATACTAAAATATAAAGGTCAATATCACACTGAAGGTCATTATATGGTTTAAAGACATTTTCTATAGTTTTTTCTGCATAACAGATTTTCTTAAACTTTTTGTTTTTTGTACAGTAAGTCTGTTATATATATAGACAGAAAAGGCAAAAATAATGATTGTTAAAATTTTAAAAAATAATTTGTAATGCCACCGTCATGTCAATATGTCCAAAAAGTTGAACAAGTTCATGAAATAGCTAAATAAGACATTTTTGAAGTCTAATCATTTATTCATTGGTCACAATTCTGCTAAAATTGTATTAAAGTAAAGAACATTTAATTACAATAACATTTAAAGCTCATCTTTATGTAAAACCTATATTTTTTTACAAAATCTGTTGAGACCATTACCACAACTTATGCACAAATTAGCTTATATAATCACTCCGGCGTCGGCGTCCCACATCAAGGTTTGCGTGTAAGCTGTATTTACAAGTCTATATCTCTTACATTTCTTATCCTAGCACAACCAAATTTGTTCATGGGCTTCCTTCTAGCATTATCTTAAGGGCTGCATAAGCAATTTTGGTTCCTGTAACCCATGGGCTCCCATGGAACCCAAATTATGATAGCCCATAAAAATGTGCCCCATTTCACATCAAATTTTGCGTGTAAGCTGTGTTTACAAGTCTATATCTCTTACAATTCTTACCCTAGCACAACCAAATTTGGCCATTAGCTTCCTTATAGCATTATCGTAAGGGCTGCTTAAGTAATTTTGGTTTCTGTAACTCCTGGGCTCCCATGGAACCCAAATTCTGATAGCCCTTAAAATATGTCTGTTTCACATCAAATTTTGCGTGTAAGCTGTGTTTACAGGTCTGTATCTCTTACATTTCTTGTCCTAGCTGAACTAAATTTTGGAATTAGTTTCCTTATAGTATGTTGTAAGTTTCCTTATAGTATGTTGTAAATATGGATAAGTAATTTTGTCTTCTGCAAATTCTGGGCTCCCATGGAACCCAAATTGTGATGGCCCATAAAATATGCAATAAAGGCAGATCTAGGTTTGCATGTAAGCATGTATATATTTTATTACTTCACCCATATTGGGGCATGGGCTCCCTCCACCCCCAGCCCCCACTCCCCTCCACTTTTTTTTTTTTTTTTAGCATTTCTGTGTTGTTTTAGTCAATTCTTACACATATAGGTTGCACCCCCCCCCCCCCCCCCCCCCCCCCCCCCCCTTGATATTTCTTTGTTGTTTTAGTCAATTCTTACACATATATGTTTACAAATTTATAAGGAAGATTATGTACTCAAACTTGTTTTGTTAAGGTTGTGGAATGTAGCATGTCTTTGTTATTTGTCTAAATCATAGCCTTTTGTTTGGTCTGGTCCAACAAAAACATTTACTGTCAAACATTGACCGGTAGGGGACATCATATATTGGCATGTATCTTGTTTAATTTTCTTTTATTTATACATTTACCTGCCATCTTTTGCCAAACCTACCCTACACAATGCCTTCAAGTTTCATAGCTTCACTCACATAATAAATGAACAGTTCATGATTTCAGCAAATGGCTACTATCAGTACTCTTAACACTTTGATTTCTATGTGTATAGTTACTGTGGTCAAACCAGTTACACTTCATTGAATTCTAAAATTACATTGGGTGTTTTGTGTGTGTATGATGGGGATTCTTGTTGTGGTCAGTTTAAGTAGTCACTAGTGGATGGGAAAACATTCATTCTACAAGTGTTGTGACCAGTAATAGTAAACTGGTCAGACAAGTTACACTTCACTGAATTCTAAAATTAGATTGGGAGTGTGCTTGTTAGGTCAAAGGTCAAGGCCACCATTACCTGATCATGAAAATCCTATTCCACTTAATCTTTACTGAAACGGTAGGGTGGGGAATGGGGGTGGGGGGGGGGGGGGGTGGGTGTGGGGAGGGGGTTGGGGCTGGTAGTGGGAGTATATTTTCACCCTTAAAAGGCAACAGTTCTAGTTAACTTTGTTAAGTCTCCCCACATGAAGTGGATGTGGAGACATATTGTTTGTGTGTTGTCTATCTGTATGTCACAAACAAAGTCACTAGTTCTCCTGAACCCCTGGCCAGATTTGTTCCACAGCATAAATTTTATAAATACTGACCACGATATCCTTATGAAAATTGCCTCATGTATCAACTACTGATCTAGAATTTTTTTTAAAGTTTTCATATAGAATCTCCCTTTTATCAAATAAATAAAGTAGGCAGTGGTGAAGAATATGTCTGTATCTTCTTGTTAACACTTGACTAATAAGTGACCTAATACACTGTAATCCAAAAAACCTGAGAATCGATGTGCACCCTGAAGTATGGTACTTCTTACCTGTATTGATTGCCATATCCATCTCATGGGACTTGTTCTTGTCTTCACTCTTGTAATGTCTCTGCATCATTAATAATGTACTGGGTCTGGTTCTTGTCTTGTAATATCTCTGCATCATTAATAATTAACATTGTCAATGATGGGCAGCATCTTCACACTTACTGTATATGCTGTGGAATAATGGTTGTATATAAACACTGCTGAGGATATACCCTGTTGTGGGATAACTGTCAATATTATATTGGACACTTAGCTTTGAACAGAGACCATTTGTTGCAACTATGCATATGCATGGCTTGATTCTAGGTGTTCTTTGTTGTATTTACCGTTGCATGTATCTACCTTTAAGTATATATATAACAATTATAAATAAATATATTAATAGATAAATACAGAACATGTTTTTAACATGTTAATATTTTCAACTTTTGTCCAGGTGTGACACTTTCAGAGCATACCATTAGTAAGTGAAACCTTAAGATCACCCATTCCTTTCTTGTTTATTGAATCTGTTTAGCTTAGGATTACCTGCTCAAAGACTGTATCCTTGTAGCTTAGGATTCCCTCACCAAAGACTGTATCCTTGTAGCTTAGGATCCCTGACCAAAGATGGTATCCATGTAGCTTAGTATTTCCTCACCAAAGACTGTATCTGTGTGGCTTTGGATACCCTGACCAAAGAGTGTTTCCTTGTAGCTTTGGATTTTCTAACCGAAGACTACATCCTTGTTGCTTGGGATTCCCTGACCAAAGACTATCCTTGTAGCTTAGGATTCTCTGAGCAAAGATGGTATCTGTGTAGCTTAGGATTTCCTGACCAAGGAATGTATCCTTGTAACTTAGGATTCCCTGACCAAAGCCTGTATCCATGTAGCTTAGCATTCCCTGATCAAAGCCTGTATCCATGTAGCTTAGGATTCCCTGACCAAAGCCTGTAGGATTCCCTGACCTAAGACTGTATCCATGTAACTTAGGATTCCATGACCAAAGACAATTTTTTGGGAAACTTACTAGATGCTGTCTTCATGAATATTTCTGTTCAGCTGTACATACCATATTCAGTTCTTGGTGTCAGAGTTCATGGTCATAGCTTTGGGTCAGGAGTAACTCTGAAGCAACAAGCATATAACCTTAAAGAGAAATGCTTGTTTCAAAATACTTTGCTGGTTTGTTGGGCATCATAATAATAGGGACACGTATGGTAAAATTGGCTACTTCATTTCCTATACTGTCTTAATTTGGAAGGTAATAAATTGCCAGCTTTCTTTCCAGTGTTGTAATTAGCATTTATCGGATTTGTTTTATTAACGAAAAACATGTTTTTATTGCAGTGCATGATTTGTTGATTTACAAGATGTTTTTGTTAATATTTTAAAACCTAACGATTATTGTGCTTTTATTACCTGATTTAGAATTTAGACTATTTTATTTGAATTTAAATGTTTGTGAAAATTGGAATTATAATTAAATATTCAGGTAAACACAATACATAATCATCTGCAGAGAATGTTTGGACATTAAGAAGCAAACCTCAGGCTATCAGAGTTGAATAAATAAAGTCCCGGGGTCAATGGGTGCATCCCGGTTGTGGAACGATTGTATATAAATTATCTGGGGATTTCACAGCATTTACATAGAGACTTCAGGCAAAATTGGAAATAATTAATATTTATATGCTGTAAACTAACATAACAGTTTTTTCAGTGGTTTCTTTGAGTGTTGCTGCAAGACTGAATTATGAGATCGAAGGATACATTTGATGCAGTACTATATATTTGAAAGGAAAAAAAATTATTCTCGGCTAAATAAATATATGTATCATGAAGACAACAGCCAGATTTGTATTTTCATAACAATGCAGCTGTTTCTTTAAAGGAAATGAACATGTTGAGTTAATTCAACAATAGGTTGTCTTTTTTAATAAAATAATTTGCAAGGGAGTTTTCAAGCTTGATGTAATAAATAAAAAAATTTATTTCAGAATTTTAATTTTACTATTAAATTTATGTTTCAGAATGTTTTACGAGAGAAAGGCTGTCTGCCACGCCTTGCTAAGCTTCTGGAGCTCCAGCGTATGGCCATGTGGTTGAGGCACACTAACGCCTCGCCTGCAGCCTTATCTACGATACATGCTGTAACAAACCTGGCAGTCAATGAACAAAACAACAAAATTATGGAGGTATGATTCTGCATACATTGTTATTATTTATGAGCATATTTGTCTTTGTTATGAAAAAATGTTGTCTAAGGCATATAAAATGCAGTTTATTTGTGTGTCTCCTGCATAACATGCAGACACTTAGGGATCACTTTTTTTTTTGTTGCCTGCGGCACATTTTTGTTTCCGTTCAATAACTTCTGAAAGATTGCACCCACCGTCTACAAACTTGAGAACTTGATTATCCTTGGTGAGGGGATGATCCCTATTGATTTTGGGTTCAGTTGATCAAGGTCATTGAGCTGATAAAAAAAAATCCTTTACATTCAATAACTTCTGAAAGATTGTACCCTTCGTCTTCAGACATAATAAATTCATTGACTGCATCATTAAATTGGTTTCTGATCTCTGCTACTTTGATAAGCACAAGGCAAGTACATGCTTGAATTAAGTTACCATACCCAGCTTGCTACTGAAGATCGTGTACATGGTTGAATTAAGTAACCATACCCATCTTGTTATCCAAGATCGTGTACATGCTTGAATTAAGTAACCATACCCAGCTTGTTATCCAAGATCGTGTACATGCTTGAATTTACGTGCCATACCCAGCTTGCTACTGAAGATCGTGTACATGCTTGAATTAAGTAACCATACCCATCTTGTTATCCAAGATCGTGTACATGCTTGAATTAAGTAACCATACCCATCTTGTTATCCAAGATTGTGTACATGCTTGAATTAAGTAACCATACCCATCTTGTTATCCAAGATCGTGTACATGCTTGAATTAAGTAACCATACCCATCTTGTTATCCAAGATTGTGTACATGCTTGAATTAAGTAACCATACCCATCTTGTTATCCAAGATCGTGTACATGCTTGAATTAAGTAACCATACCCATCTTGTTATCCAAGATCATGTACATGCTTCAATAAAGTAACCATACCCATCTTGTTATCCAAGATCATGTACATGCTTGAATTAAGTAACCATACCCATCTTGTTATCCAAGATCGTGTACATGCTTGAATTAAGTAACCATACCCATCTTGTTATCCAAGATCGTGTACATGCTTGAATTAAGTAACCATACCCATCTTGTAATCCAAGATCGTGTACATGCTTGAATTAATTGAATGTTGTTTAACGGCTCATCAACACAGTATAGGTTATTTAGAGCCGCCCCAGAGAGAGGGGAAGGATACATAGGAATCCGGGAACCTGCCCTACTGTTATTAGCGAATAGATTCCTATGGTTCTTTTACGTGCTCGGAGGATAGACCGATACACGGGTCCGACGGACGAGGCTGAGGGAAAGTGTCTTGCCCAAGAACACACCGACGGAACTCAGTGGCACCACGGAGGATTGAACCCGGGGCCTCCGGTTACAAATCCGCCGCGCTACCGACTGCGCCACGCCAGCCATCAATTAAGTAACCATACCCATCTTGTTATCCAAGATCATGTACATGCTTAAATTAAGATACAAAACCCAGCTTGTTATCCAAGATTGTGTACATGCTTGAATTAAGTTACCATACCCAGCTTGTTATCCAAGATTGTGTACATGCTTAAATTAAGATACAAAACCCAGCTTGTTATCCAAGATTGTGTACATGCTTGAATTAAGTTACCATACCGAGCTTGTTATCCAAGATCGTGTACATGCTTAAATTAAGATACAAAACCCAGCTTGTTATCCAAGATTGTGTACATGCTTGAATTAAGTTACCATACCGAGCTTGTTATCCAAGATCGTGTACATGCTTAAATTAAGATACAAAACCCAGCTTGTTATACAAGATTGTGTACATGCTTAAATTAAGTTACCATACCCAAGATCGTGTACATGCTTGAATTTACGTGATACCCAGCTTGTTACTCAAGATGGTGTACATGTATGCTTGAATTAAGTTGCCATACCTAGCTTGTTATCCAAGATCGTGTACATGCTTAAATTAAGATACAAAACCCAGCTTGTTATCCAAGATTGTGTACATGCTTAAATTAAGTTACCATACCCAGCTTGTTATCCAAGATCGTGTACATGCTTAAATTAAGATACAAAACCCAGCTTGTTATCCAAGATTGTGTACATGCTTAAATTAAGTTACCATACCCAGCTTGTTATCCAAGATCGTGTACATGCTTAAATTAAGATACAAAACTCATCTTTTTATCCAAGATTGTGTACATGCTTGAATTTACGTGCCATACCCAGCTTGTTACTCAAGATCGTGTACATGTATGCTTGAATTAAGTTGCCATACCCAGCTTGTTATCCAAGATCGTGTACATGCTTAAATTAAGATACAAAACCCAGCTTGTTATACAAGATTGTGTACATGCTTAAATAAATTTACCATACCCAGCTTGTCATCCATAATCGTGTACATGCTTAAGATACAAAACCCAGCTTGTTATACAAGATTGTGTACATGCTTAAATAAAGTTACCATACCCAGCTTGTTATCCAAGATCGTGTACATGCTTAAATTAAGATACAAAACCCAGCTTGTTATCCAAGATCGTGTACATGCTTGAATTAAGTAACTGTACCCACTGAGCTTGCTACTCAAGATTGTGTACATGCTTAAATTAAGTAACTATACCCAGCTTGTTACTCAAGATCAATATTGCATCAACAGTGTTATTGGGTTTTTTGGTTTTGATACTTTGACATTTAGTCAGAGAAAACCGGGCAAAACAATTGGTTGAAGGTCAGGGAATTTTAAGACAGCCTTTCTGTAGAAACTCTGAATAATTAATGTGCCTGTAGTCAGGATGATTATTATTTCATGTTTTTGTCCAGTTGTGTGAATATTAATTCCACTTATAAAGAACATTGCACATATACCTGTTTGCTGTTCTATAGGATTCATCAAAGGAAACCGTGAATGAAAAAGATGTATAGGAAAGTTATTAACAGTTGCCTTTGAGCTTAGTGTTTAAGGAAACATGGTAATAATTAATGTTTGGTGCATCAGAGTTGTGAGTCCAAATTAAGACAAGCCAACAGTTTTACCTCATTCTATTTTCAACAGTATATTGACAATATTGTAGTGTTTTGTGAACATGGACATGTCATGGGTAGTATCGCCTGTGATATATTGTCTTCCTTCTGTATTTTTTTCAGAACTAAAACGGGTTACCTCAGAAATGGCATACATTGTTTTCACGACATAAATTTACCGACTTCTCATTGTAGACATTTGTACCGACCCTGGTAGATATATCACTAGACAAGGACACGGGGGAGGCTGTCTGTCTGTCTCAGACTCTGTCATCACTAAACATTGTACTCCATATATACATACATACATTCTCATTGTAGACATTTGTACCGACCCTGGTAGATATATCACTAGACAAGGACACGGGGGAGGCTGTCTGTCTGTCTCAGACTCTGTCATCACTAAACATTGTACTCCATATATACATACATACATTCTCATTGTAGACATTTGTACCGACCCTGGTAGATATATCACTAGACAAGGACACGGGTGAGTCTGTCTGTCTGTCATCACTACAGGCCCTGACTAACCTGTCTGTGACGTCGGACCACCACGGCCAGTACACGCGGCTTGTACTGCGCCTGTACGAGTTCCTAGAGACAGACAACACCGCTATAAGATTACAGTCGCTGAAGGTTCTTATAAACCTGTCTTGTAATGCCGACATGGTGCCACATTTATTAGCTGCAAAGGTATGTTCATTGATAACAGTACTAATTGCATCACTCGATATATACACACATACTACAATATTTCTCCCTATCTACTGTGTTCCTCTCTTTCTCTCCAATATATTCTTTTATCTCTATATACACGTGCATAAATCTTTCTCCTCTTTCACACATACAATCTTCCTCTCTTATCTACTTTGTGCCTCTCTGTCTCACTAATATATATTTTTTTCTCTGTCTATATACACATGCATAAATCTTTCTTCTTTCTACTCCCCCCATATCTCTTTACACAAGTTTTCCCTGGCTTTAAAGGGACACATGGCAATCTTGATTTTTTTTAAACTCATGGCATTCAGTTTAGTTTTTCTACATAACTTACATTTGCTCAGTCATTTATATTAATTATAAAAATAGTATAAAGCAAATTGTTTTACATATTATTAATTGTTGATTATATTGCACCAATAATATATTTAAACCTAAGGTAGAATAAGTAAAAAAATGAAAACTCAAAACTTAATTGGTTTAATGTCAAAATGATACTGGATAAATAAATCGTGACGCTAATTTCAATGCTTGATAAACACTTCAAGATGACGTGTGTCCCTTTAATCATTATCTCTATTTGTCTATAACATTTTACCTGTGGACATGTTTTTCAGAATCCTTCTCCCAATCAAAACATCTTTCTTTAGGCATTGCAGCAGTGCTCCAGATAAGCTTTAAGCCCTATGCGTGTTGTATGCATGGAAAAAAACCATTGCATAATTATTTACATTTACAAATGCGTATTCTTAAAAACAAGTTTTGGACAGAGCATTAATGTAAAATGTTTATTTTTCAGTCATTACCATAAAAATATTGCATATTTCCTCTTCCGCTTACATATATATATATTCAACATTGATTGTCTTTTTAAGTGGCATTAAATTGTGTCAAACATCTACAAGTAAAATTTTCCTGGAGGCACTTGATTGTCAATCAGTAACTCAAACTCCAATAAGCATCTTTTGAGTATGACTGGGCACGCTCTATTTTTCTAAACTATTTAGTATGTACACGGGAATTTGAGTCTCAATATTTATCGGCGATTTTTTTAATGCGTTTATGTGCACATTAATTTCAGTTTTCATGCGTTTTTGGTGAAAAATATGCGCAGATACGCGTCTTATCTGCAGCACTGTTGCAGTTCATTTAGTTGTATGCTATAGGTGCCCCAATATACCTACCATGTAAAGAGTGTTTTGTACTGAACATCTATATGTTACATTTTAGGCTCCAGGGGGTCTACTAGACTTCCTTCAGCCGTCCGTGACCGACGACGCTGTAATATTACGCTTTGTGACATTGTTAGCCAACATCCTGCACATTGTCAAAGACAAGAACATCACCTCTTCCTCTCTGCCCACTGATGACAAAGCTGCGTCTCCAGAGACAATGTACTCGGCACTACTGGGGATCAGCAGCGTGGGCAACCTGAAAAACAAAGTGTTCCTGTTGTGCAAGCACTCGAGTGAGGATATACGCCACCAGGCGGCCAGGGTGTACAGTCAGCTCAAGTAGTTGTTTTTGTTGTTGTTGTCTATATACGCCACCAGGCGGCCAGGGTGTACAGTCAGCTCAAGTAGTTGTGTTTGTGGTTGTTGTCTATATACGCCACCAGGCGGCCAGGGTGTACAGTCAGCTCAAGTAGTTGTGTTTGTGGTTGTTGTCTGTTATATATCAGGACTTGTTGTGCATAGTTGAGCTTTTATTTTTATGATACAGTTTTTGTGCAACATTAAGATGCAGTGTTGGTTTGTAACTTAGAACTAGAATGACACTAGATGCAGAGCAACTTTTGTAAATATTAGGGCTCAGCACTAGTGAATAGATGAAAATATCTCTTCTATAGATATACGTAAAATAAAAACGCAAGCAATAGCCGGTGTTAAAATATGTAAATTGTTATGGATGTGAAGCCAGCAAATGAAAATGACATTGGTCTATTTGGTGTATGGAGCACGGAAGATTTGACATAATGTCAGGCCAAGGAAAAAAGTGTTGTAATTACTAATAATATAAATCATCTCAAATTGCCAACGAGTCACTATCTACGCAAGTAAACGTGGCACACAATGATATCATCGCACTGGAAGAAAACATTAGTTATTTTGAGTGTGTTTTTTAATCAATAATAGTATTTATTGATCTTGGTTAGTTTCTAACAGTGTCTGTTCTTAGCCACAATCAGCATGATCAAAGGAGCAACAAACAATCAAAAAAATAATCTGGTGTGGCTCAAGGGTTAGGCATGATCCATTTTGAATCCAGAGTTGAGGGGATTGACCCTCAACGTGTCGCTAGGAATCTTCGGTGTGTTGACGGGCAACACACTTTTACTAAGCCTCGTCTGTCATAGGGGATGTATACCAGGATGTCTATCCTCCGATGGCGAATTAAAAACGACAGTAAGAGAATTGAATTCGATTTTATAGTCACACAAACAGCTCATATGGCCACTCAGCTTCCATTGGTGGAGGAAGACCCCAGGTGCCTCTTTTGGCAATTTTCGTGCATGGGTGGGCACCTGGGTAGAACCACCGACATTCTGCAAGCCAGCTGGATAGCTTCCTCACATAAAGATATTTTGGCCCATAAGAGATTGACCTCACAGCGGTGAGGGGCAAGTGATTTGACAGTAAGAGAAAGGTACAATTTCTGGATTCCTATCTATCCTGCCTTTATCTCTAGAGCAGCTGTAAATAACTAAAAGATGTGTTGATGAGCCGTTAAAGAACAAGTAAGTTTACAGCACAAAATAAACTAAATCAGGTCATGTTTACATACCAGATTTTATTGTTCTTTGAGTAAATTGTCTATCTTGCCCTTAATATGGAATATATTTATGCAAAAAGGTATACTAGCGGATCCACCCAGTGTTCTTACTTGCAGATGCAAAAATATGCTCAAAATAGATTTAAGTGAGACATATTTCACTATAACTTGTAAATATGGTTAAGAGTATGCTTGATTGTACATGTCCTGGAGTAGACATAGTGTGTTTTGTATAACTCTGTTATTTACCTTGATAATTGTATTTGTAATGGTTATACTAATACACCCGTAGTATTAGTCCATTTTGAAATACCTCGTTATAATTAACCATATATCACTGGAATATATGCAGTTGATCTAGGAATGCGTGCCGATTGGTTGACATTGTAGTACAAATACGTAATGGCATTACCGTTAGCACAGTAAAAAAAAAGAAGATTTTTCTAGTATATAATAAGTATTATAATAAAAATAGAACATGGTTTACATAAATTACCCTGCATTATACCGCTATTTATTATTCATGTAAAAAAACAACAAAAAAAACACTAGCCCTTTAAGCTCTTATTGTTAAATTATTGTTTACAAATGAACTCCCATAAAGGTGATGTAATACACGATAATTCACCGAAAACCATGTTCTCTATTTCGTAATTATTTTGTGGGAGCAAATGCCAAAAGAAAAAAATATGTTAATAGTGTTATAGTTTGTTTCATTTGTCATGCAGTTGTTAATATATATTTACCATGCAGATTTCACTTTTCGACCTGATCAAGGGTTATGTAATATATTTGACTTCATGAGGCTAGTAAGCAAGGGTGAATGCCTCAGTGTTTATTGTACTTATGGGACATAATGAAATCATAAAGCTTTATATAGAGTCCAATAGGGCTTATGGGATGGAACTTTGTTCGTCGTGTGTTTGTCCGTTAAATTTTGCTTCAAACAACATCTGCTCTAAAACTGCTGGGTAGAATTTGAAAAACTTCACAGGAAGCATCCTTGCATGGTCCTCTCTTAGATTTATACAAATCATCCCAATTCGTCAACAAATATGGCTGCCATTACTAGAAATAGAAAAATCTTTAAACAACTCATAAATGGATGGATAAAAATTGACGAAAATTCACAAGAAGCATCATTGCATGGTCCGCTTTCTGTTTAGTACAATTGTCCGGATCCGTCAACAAATGTGACTTTTTCTCGTGAACCAATGACCCGCTCGTTTTATCTTTGCAAAGATTGCCTGGTAAGCGATACAGGGCATTCATTGCCATTTTGGCCTGCTTTTTTAAAGCATGGAAGCTTTGTTTTCCCCTTGAATTTCACCAAATCTGTATAACACGTAGAGCGATACAGGCTCTCTTGGGTCTTTTGTTTTAAAGATGCCCCGTGTGATTCCCAGGCAAGAATATGGCCACTGCTTATACAGGCAGAGGGGTAAAATCCCCCAAAATTCATGTTTGTGTCATTTTTGCCATGTTCATTAAAGGCCTTCATCATCACCCCTATATTGTTTCAGGTGCTACTTGAGTGATAGCAGAAAATAATGATCGGCTCCTAGCGAAAAATGGATTTACAATAGAATTTGCAGCAACTCTGCAGTTTTGCAGGTGAGATGGTGCTAGGCCCATTCTACATATTTTTATCAAGATGTAAATGGAGAGTGGGCCCGGAACTTTCATTCCTGTTGGCGCCATATGTGTTGGTGTGCCATAAAACCCCAATTCAAATCAACTGTTTTAAAGATAGAACTAGTCGCCCTTACAGGAAATGTGGATAATCTGCATGATAAATACAATACAAAGTCAGTACCATGTCCTGTCAAGTTCATTAGGCGCAGCATTACAATGCAGAATAGCTTGGCAGAGCCTCGTCGTTCTTCATTTCTAAGTCTCGCCTAATAAATGTGATAGTTAAAGGCACTGACAGTATTTTCTATATACTCTATTTTTGCAGGGTACATTTTGTGTTTTTGTACCAAAATGCAATATATACCTCTTTTAAATATTTAGAATAATGTTTTATTTTTGTTTTCAGCAAGAACTTTAAATTCAGCTCTGTTCTATGATTTGATGTCTTGTACTGTAATCTTTGTACTTGTTGTAAGTCACTTTAACTAAATTTGTATGCATATTTGTCGTGTTTTTTTCTGCTGTAAATATTTGATTGTTTAGGGTCAAAACACGTTTATAAATTTCTGCATTTCTGCTATTCTGCGGTTTTTAAATCGATACTTTTTTTTGCCATAAAATAGGAATTAAAGTAACTTTAGCAGCGTTGAATATAATTTTACTTATGAGATGGAGACGTACCATATTTTTTACCTGGAATGTCTAAATGTAGCATACAGGTATTTCTACTTCTGGTTGGTCTCAGTCAAATTTAATACCATAAGTTATTAGGTGCATTCAGGGTTCTCCCATTGGGTACCTATATAATAATTAGAAACCAATAAACTCTGAACGGATATGGATAGTATATGGTACCAACGGCAGCGCAAGGTTACCATTGGCTACCGATATATTAGCAAAATATTAAGGCAGGGGATACCTGCCATTTTTATACTTCAAAATCGAACAATTGCGTTGGTAAACATTGTACGTCTTATTATGCACTTGTATTTTTATTCGGATTAAATTACCAGAAATACGAGTTTCGGTGATGACGTTCGTCGCCATTTTGAACTTATGTCATAAGTAGGTCACCGATGCTACCTCAGGTCTAGAGTCGAAGTAAGATTGGTTACCAACACCTTTCCCAACTGCAAACCGACCGCACCCGAGAGCGCTTTCGGTAACCGATGGGAGAACCCTGAACGCACTCATTTTTATTATCATCATCGCCATAAGAAAACGGGAGATAAAGATAAACAAAAGTTTGAAGAAACATTATTTATGTGCGTACAGTATGCACTTTGGATAATTTTGTATTCCTAATACTGTAGATCCGATATTATTCGCGAGGGTTTTATTTTCGCTAATATTTGCGAATCCACTGTCTCGCGAATTTAAGAACTCGCGGATAATAAACTCGAAACTTAACCTTCTGAAATTAAGTAGGTTGAAATTATCAGATGATCGGCAGGTATATATACATGTACAAGCAAGAAATGTTATATCCTAAAGAGTGGTGAACAATACATACTTACTAGTTTACATTGATTTGATTTAAAGTAACAATTATGTATTATGTCTTTGCTTGTAAAATACACTTTAGAATTATTCATTTGAAGACATATGTTGAATCGAGGCTGTTGATTATTAAAGTTCAAAGTGTGGCGTCTACACTTCAAACATGTGAATGTTATTTTCTGTTTACTGTACTGGTAATTATATTTGTTAAACATCAGTCAGTGAATACAGCATTACAAATCATGTCCAGTACAAACAATTAATTCTTTACAATTATTTTTGCACGATGCATCACTGAGTATAATTGATAGTTGATGTGTCTCCGGACTATAAACAGTACTCCGATAGCAGATGTAGTCGGAATTAAGTGTGAAATACATATATCAGGAAAAACCTGATCAAGTAAACAAAACTCGACAATAAACACGGAAGAAATATATTATTTAAAAGAAAATATGATTATTTACATTTTGCTTGGACCTGAATTCATGAACACGCTAATAAATCAGAGACCCACTGATTCACGAACATAAGATCACGTGGAAATAATGTGATCTACAGTATCACTATATTTAAAGTTTATTACATGTTTTAAGGTAAATAAGTGAGTAGAAACATGCAATAACAATAAACCAATACATAGTGTAATAAGTTGAGTATTGATCATATTCACACACGAGTCGCTGATGACAATATAGGTTTGGAAATGCTCTTGTTATCCCACAGCATTTAAAGTAAACTAAACTGACAAACTATTTATGGAAAAAAGTGTGCGTGGTTAAATTTCGGCACGTTTTATTTATTCCTTTAAGGACCAGCAGAATAGCAGAAACAATATGGTATACAAGCAATATCAATCCGTTGTTTCTGATATAGTTTGTTTTAAAGGACAGCACATCTGTTTTCCTCTAGTTTCCAATTTGAATGTTTGTTTCTTTGAACAGGTACTTCTAACATAATGTGCCACGAAGGTCCGTTTTAATCATTTTTATCACAGATGGTCTTTCTTAAGTTTTACAATAATTTGACTTTTAGAACTAAATTTGTACATGTATTTGTTGCATTTTATTTTTGTACTTTTTTACTGTGGTAAATAGTTTTGTATAGTTAAAAAACATGTTTATTGACTTATTTTTTTTTATATATTTTTTTTTAACCAAGAGGCTGGTGACCCTGGATATGGTCGCTAGACAGTTTCTGTTTGTTTTTAACACATGGCAGAAGCCTAAAAGTCGGGCAGTTACTCCTGTCTTTAATGGATATTCAGTTTTAAATAAGCAGGTTAACTGTCTTTAAATATAAAATGTTGCTTCAAACAAAAGATGACTGTCTTAAACGCAAAGGGATTCTTAAATAAGCTTGGTATCAGAGTGTACAGATTCAAGTATTTAACTAGATGGGTGTTTTCTGGGACAGGAGTTGCCTTCCCTGGCATTAAAAAATGTATAAGTGACTAGTGTCATGAAGTTTATATATCGAAAGTTTCATGAAGAAATATGAAGAAATTAAAGTTATATCCAATGTTCACTTTGTTAAAATGACCTAGAAATCCAGAATTTGGCCTTGACCTTTATATTTTGTTACGGTCATGTAACTTTTCATGAAGTTTATATTTTGAAAGTGGGATGAACATTTTGAAGAAATGAAGAAGTTATGCCAAGCGTTAAATTTGGACGTTAAACCTTTTTGTTTGAACTTGACTTTTTTATTTTGGTACGGTTCCCTGTCCATTGTCATGAAGTGTGTGTATTGAAAGTTTGATGAAGAAATATGAGGAAGTAAAAATGTTATAGGCAACGTTATGTTAAAGTGTGATGCAAGTCGACAATGGATGGACCGGATACAAGCTGACAGACAAAGTGATCCGTAGGTATCACATTTTCAAGAAAAAACATTTGCAGTATTTTTAAACTGACAGTTAATGCCAACTTTGCTGTTGTTCAAACAACTTAATGGATGTTTGAATGACATTTATGTTACAAACAGGGCTTCTAAAATCGCCGGTTTATCAGTTCCCAGACCGAAATCTGTTTCTCCAGACCGTTTTTCTTTTCAACATCTCTGTTTAAATCGGTCCAGATATTTTATCTATCGGTCGTTAAAAACTCTACAATTGCCCTTTACCCTTAAACTATGCCTTGCGGCAAGGATCTTTGATCCATAACACGATTGTTTGTCGCTCGCTGTGCGAAAGTAGGTCAATTTTGACTAAACCATTACCGATAGTAGGGAGTTTTCCGGAAGAGTCTATAGCTAGGTAGCATGAGAAAGTATATCACGCGTTCTGTCGGTTCACTAAAGCAAGTGTTACCGTCTGTAATTTCTTTGATATACCGTAAGTCGTAAGGTGTTAGCCTGTTTGCTTGTGTCGGTTTGTTTTTTAAGTGGCCAAAGCTGGGACTGAAATTTGTTTGCGTCATTAAAAAAATTAAAATACCGAGCGGTGTTACTTGTTTGTTTGATTTTTTTTTTTACAATAACTTTAAGTATAATATTAATGACATTAATTAAGGAAAGTGATAAAACAAAATGTTAGAACCGACAAATGAACTCGACTGCCTCTAAATTACATTGGTTACCACAGTGATTCTTCACACGACTTCCGGTTTATCAGACACTTCCGTTCAATTCCTCAAATGATCAACAATTTTAATATTGAGTGAAAGTTATTCATTCAGTAAAGCGAAGACATGATGTCAGTCATTAAAATGTACAAATTGTGATAAAGTAAGTTATAAATAATACAAATATAATACAAACATAAATTTTAAATAGTTCTCTATATAAATGACTAAACGGAAAAAATGCATGGTGCAGCTGACATGGTGGGTGGGGTACGGCGATTTTCAGAATAAGTGTGATTCTTGCGGCAGTAAAAAACCTGGACCGATTTGCATTTTAAAATTTTAGAAGCCCTGGTTACAAATGATAGGGCCACTCTATCCTGGAATGGAGGTAAAAAGTCTCCCAAATTCATTTTCATTTTGTCATTTTGTTGTCGTGCTCATTAATTTGGACAATCCTGATGATGACCTGTGTGTGATTTCAGGGTGCCACTTCACTGTTGACAGAAACAACCACCTTGGCTCGCACTTTAATGGAGTGTCTACAACAGAAATTGCAGCAGTTCTGCATGTTTGTATGTTGGATGGTTGGCCTGGAATTTTCATTCCTGATGGCGTCATATGACCGTTTGGTTTGGTGGTCCATAAAACCCTATTCAAGTCCACTTGGTTACAAAAACGGTAGTTTTCAAAAGCAGTAGAACACTGCTGTTAGAAATGCACCTGTATATGAACACATTCAGCAGGAGGTCATCCTGTAACGTGAAAGTAACAAACTTGCGCATTATTGAGAATGCCCACAGCATAGAGAATCTAGGTCCAAATATTTTTGACAATCATTATTTTTTTTAATTACACTCTTTTGTATAAAGAACATTGAATCAAAAATATATTTTTTTTAATTACACTCTTTTTGTATAAAGAAGATTGAATCAAAAGCTGATAGATACAGGTAGAAATCAAGGGCTTCAATTTATTATTTATGATCAAGCTAAAACTAGCATTTCAATGCTAATCTGATTTTTATTCACATTTGTGTCTTCTCCTGATGGCTACATATTTTCTGTCAAAATGTATATTAAAAATTGCTTGAGCGTTTTTAGCTCTACTGATCAAAGATGAGCAGAGCTTATGCGGTGGTGCGGTGTCCGTCGTCCGTCCGTCCGTCCGTCCGTAAACTTTTTTTGCGTCGACTATTCCTCTGGATTTTCATGAAACTTTACAGGAATGTTGCCCATGATGTCTAGTTGATCCTAGCAAAAATTCACACTGATGTTAAATCCAAGATGGCCACCAAAGCTAAAAATAGATTTTTAAAAAACAAGTTTGTAGTGCCTACTTCTTGAAAACTATAAGTGATATTGATATGGGACTTTTTCTAATGATCAGCATGACATGTTGTAGATCCTTGTCGAAACTTATTTTGATTCAACGTTAAACATGGCCGCCAGTGGCCATCTTTGTTTACATAGAGTTATATAATAAAAACTTGTAGCGACTACACCTCTGAAACTACTTGACGGATTTACATGAAACTTCACAGGAATGTTGCTCTTGATGTCTAGTTGTTCCTAGCAAAATTTCAGGTCAAGATGGCCACCACGGCTAAAAATAGGTTATTAAAAAAACAAATTTGTAGCGACTAATTCTTTTGAAAACTATAAGCGATATTGATATGGGACTTTTTCTAAAATGATCAGCATGACATGATGTTGGTCCCTGTTGAAAATCATTTTGATTCAATGTTAAACATGGCTGCCAGCGGTCATCTTTGTTTACAAGAGTTATATAGTAAAAAAAGTTGTAGCGACTACTTCTCTGAAACTACTTGACAGATTTTCAGGAAACTTCACAGGAATGCTGATCAAGCTATCAAAACCTATCAGTAGAGCTTCAAGGTCATTGGCTTCAAGGTCATTGACCTCTTGTTCATGTTTGTGCTTTTAAAACCGTGAAAATATTTTTTTTGTTTAAGATAGCATAACATGTACTGTGCAATATCTGTTTGTGGTATGACTCAATTTTGTCATATTGAAAGGTCTGTACTGAAATGATTGTTGATTCCAGTTAATTGTGGTACCCATGTAGGATTTAAATGCAGAACATGTCTAGTAATGTAAGCAAAATAGCCTGCTTTTTCTTTGATGTGTTCCTCCTGCTGATATTATTAAATGCAACTAGGTAAAATGTTATACAATAAATCTGAATGTTGAATCAAATATGCAATTAAAATCAAACCTTATGAGCATACTGTGTTTGTGTTATATAATCCACTGCTATTGGTTTAGGGGTGTGCATACTAGTGGTTGTAGCCCCATGTGGTTCCAGGGGACGCGTTTGGTTCCGGAGCAAAGAATAGGGCCACTGCAGATCCCGTTGGAGGGGTAGGCAGAGGGGTAGAACCCCACTAAATTCATGTTCATTTTATAATTTTTTGTCATGCTCATCAAAGGTCTTCATCATGACTTCTGCATTGTTTCAGATGCCATCTCGCTCAAATCACTAGAGCAGTGGCAGGAAAAACAATAAACGTGATTCCAGCGTAAACGGAGTGTCTACAATAGAATTTGCATCCACTCTGCAGTTCGATGTACATGGAGGATGAGCCTGGCGTGTTCATTCCTGTTAGGCGCCATATAACCTTTCATGTGTTGGTGTGCCTTAAAAACCCAATTCAATTCAAAACTAGTGGTTGTAGGGTGTGCATACTAGTGGTTGTAGGGGTGTGCATACTAGTGGTTGTAGGGGTGTGAATACTAGTGGTTGTAGGGGTGTGCATACTAGTGGTTGTAGGGGTGTGCATACTAGTGGTTGTAGGGGTGTGCAAACTAGTGGTTGTAGGGGTGTGCATACTAGTGGTTGTAGGGGTGTGCATACTAGTGGTTGTAGGGGTGTGCATACTAGCGGTTGTAGGGGTGTGCATACTAGCGGTTGTAGGGGTGTGCATACTAGCGGTTGTAGGGGTGTGCAAACTAGTGGTTGTAGGGGTGTGCATACTAGTGGTTGTAGGGGAAGTGCAAACTAGTGGTTGTAGGGGTGTGCAAGTGCAAACTAGTGGTTGTAGGGGTGTGCATACTAGTAGTTGTAGGGATGTGCAAACTAGTGGTTGTAGGGGTGGGCAAACTAGTGGTTGTAGGCCGGTAAAAGGTGAAGGGGAAGGATAATGAGGTTTAACATTCAATTGTGAAAATGGAGCATTTACGGAGGTTATTCTGGTCTGCTCCGAGAGAGGTTATTGGTGCCCTACCAGCTTAAACCGAGGGAATAGGTTTACCACCCCCCATCTGTCCTCATCCCCAAGAGTGTGTGGTAGTAGTCTGTATGGGGCATAAACTCATAACCTGTGTGAATCACACTAAACAGAGAACACAGCAGTAGTATGCATGGGGCATAAACTCATAACACAGTATTATCTATGGGACATACACTCATAACCTGTGTGAATCACATTAACAGAGAACACATAAGTAGTATGTACAGGATATAAACTCATAACCTGTGTGAATCACATTAACAACGAGCACAGCAGTAGTATGTACAGGTTATAAACTCATAACCTGTGTGAATTACATTAACAGAGAACACAGCAGTAGTATGTACAGGATATAAACTCATAACCTGTGTGAATCACATTAACAGAGAACACAGCAGTAGTATGTATGGGACAAAAACTCTTAACCTGTGTGAATCACATTAACAGAGAACCAAGCAGTGGTATGTATGGGACATATAAACTCGTAACCTGTGTGAATCGCATTGCGCAGAGAACACAGCAGTAGCATGTATGGGGCATAAACTCATACCCTGTGTGAATCACATTAACGGAGAAAACAGTAGTAGTCTGTACTGGACCTGTGTGAATGACATTGAGCATAAACTCACAACCTGTGTGAATCACATTAACAGAGAACACAGCAGTAGTATGTATGGGACATAAACCCATAACCTGTGTGAATCACATTGAGCATAAACTCACAATCTGTGTGAATAACATTAACAGACAACACAGCAGTAAAATGTACGGGACATAAACCCATACCCTATGTTACACATTAACAGGGAACACAGCAGTAGTATGTATGGGACATAAACTCATCCTGTGCGAATCACATTAACAGACAACACAGCTGTACGTCTCACACCACAATTAATTTTCCATAGAGGCCCATTGTAATGTTTTTGTTTGTGGCATAGAGATAGGCAAAATTTACAACATGTATTTATGCTTAAATTCTTCATTGATCCAATATCTGCAATTTAAAACAATTAACAAATATTTACCAGGTTGAAATGTTTTTAATTTCACGTTTGCTATCAGAATTTAGACAAAATTTACAACCCCGTGGTGATCAGACCCATGATGTGTAAAATGAGGCAGAATTAGCTAGAAATCTTACATCAACATGAATTTTTCTGTGCTCGCTTCCTAAAATGATGTAGATTTAGAACCTGGTAAAGATAAATCAATGTATACTGTAAAATGCACAAAAGCGGACTTTTTTTTTTTTAATCACCTCCTTCATCTGTAGGGCACGAGTATTCAAGGGAGATAATAGTGTTGTGAGTCCTGTAGTCTCAATCGCAACATCTCGTACACTGCTTTGCAGCATTACTCGAATGTAATACGCAGGTTTCCATATTTGTTACATCATCGCGCTTTAGATTCCCGCCAAAACAAATATGCATTCAAAATCAAAGTTATCATCCAAATGTTGCAATTTTTTTCAGCCGATTGTTCCATACATGAATGCAGTGATAAAACCATCTGCATTGTAAAAAACAAACACTCAACACAAATTATACATCAACACATGTGGCTAGCGGCAATATTATGAAGCAACAGTGCACTATTTTCTGTGTCGTTGCCTTCCGGTGATCAAAATGTCAAGATTTTGAACATACCGAAGCACCCCGATACACACGAGGCGGGATCCCGAAGAATGACGGGATTGGCTGAGCGTTCACGATTGCTGAGGTCTGTATGGGACATAAACTCATAATCTGTGAATCACATTGAGCATAAACTCATAACCTGTGTGAATCACATTGAGCATAAACTCATAACCTATGTGAATCACATTAACAGACAACACGACAGTAGTCTGTATGGGACATAAACTCATAACCTTGTATTACACATTAACAGAGAACACAGCAGTAGTATGTATGGGACATAAACTCATACCCTGTGTGAATCACATTAACAGACGACACAGCAGTAGTCTGTATGGGACATAAACTCATAACCTGTGTGAATCACATCAACAGACAACACAGCAGTAGTATGTATAAACTCGTAACCTGTGTGAATCACATTGACAACACAGCAGTAGTCTGCATGGGACATAAACTCACAACATGTATGAATCACATTGACAACACAGCAGTAGTCTGCATGGGACATAAACTCATAACATGTATGAATCACATTGACAACACAGCAGTAGTCTGCATGGGACATAAACTCGTAACCTGTGTGAATCCCATTAACAGACAACACAGCAGTAGTCTGTATGGGACATAAACTCGTAACCTGTGTGAATCACATCAACAGACAACACAGCAGTAGTCTGCATGGGACATAAACTCATAACCTGTGTGAATCACATCAACAGACAACACAGCAGTAGTCTGTATGGGACATAAACTCATAACCTGTATGAATCACATTGACAACACAGCAGTAGTCTGCATGGGACATAAACTCATACCCTGTGTGAATCACATTAACAGACAACACAGCAGTAGTATGTATGGGACATAAACTCGTAACCTGTGTGAATCACATTAACAGAGAACACAGCAGTAGTCTGTATGGGACATAAACTCATAACCTGTATGAATCACATTGACAACACAGCAGTAGTATGCATGGGACATAAACTCATACCCTGTGTGAATCACATTAACAGACAACACAGCAGTAGTATGTATGGGACATAAACTCATAACCTGTGTGAATCACATTAACAGACAACACAGCAGTAGTATGTATGGACATACACTCATACCCTGTGTGAATCACATCAACAGACAACACAGCAGTAGTATGTATGGGACATAAACTCATAACCTGTGTGAATCACATCAACAGACAACACAGCAGTAGTATATATGGGACATAAACTCGTAACCTGTGTGAATCACATTAACAGAGAACACAGCAGTAGTCTGTATGGGACATAAACTCGTAACCTGTGTGAATAACATCAACAGACAACACAGCAGTAGTCTGTTTGGGACATAAACTCGTAACCTGTGTGAATCACATTAACAGACAACACAGCAGTAGTCTGTATGGGACATAAACTCATAACATGTATGAATCCCATCAACAGACAACACAGCAGTAGTCTGTATGGGACATCAACTCATAACATGTATGAATCACACTGTTGTGTCTTCTTTTAACGCGATTCACACATGGCTGTTTTTGAATCAGTTTAGCATCTCATCATCACATTATACAGGTTATTTAGTGAAGCTACCAGGAAGAATGGCCTTCTAATTCCACCAGAAGTAGCAGTGGGAGTTAGTGACAGTGCCATGTTCTGAGGTAGTTGAGCAGTTGGAACTCGCAACCATACTGGTGCCCTAGCACGCATGCTACCACTCGATATACACTCTCTACAGTGTTGGAAGAAAACAATACAGACCAAATTCAAGCATGTTTTTCAAATTTATTATATTCTGAACAAAACAAGCGTATATAGCATTAATATGTAGTATAGTTAACAAAAATTATAATTTGCATGATCACAGCATAAAATTACATTATAAAATTAAATCTTGTTTAAAGACCTTGAATCGCTCTTTTGTAAAAACATGACTATCTGAATACCCCAACTGAAATATGTAAAGTTCTAGAGAGGAACCATAATGAGATAGCAGCATATCTCCGACCATACCAGACAGCTAGCATTATTTCATTGTTTGCTGTTCAAAGAACGAGACAATAAATAAATGAGACATCACTGGCAATATTTGTATTAAGGTTTCATGAAGGGTGAAAGATAGTTCACAAGATTTTCCTATGTAGGTTCTATAAAGGTAATGGTCAACACAGATGGCTATTTAAATTTAATTCCTGACCAGTTACAGTCTCTATAAATACTTCCTACAGTTCTAGAGTCCAGACTCTATTGTGCCCATCGCGTCAGGTATACCCTGACGTGTTCGTTGGCGGACGGACTATAAACCTTAGAATTACACACACACACACACTAGAGGATGTGCAAACAAAAATATGTTTTTAAGTCTATTTTTAGCCAATGCAGCCATCTTGTAGGCTGCAGTTAGGTCTAACTACTGTAGGTTAATCTGACAATTTGGGTACCAAGAAAAGTGCAGATCATAGTAGAATACCCAGTTATAGGACCTTAGTAAGTCGGGTAATCTTTGTAGCGAACATATCTGCGAAGTTTCACAACAATGATATTAAAAAATGTTAATCAGTTGGGATGCCAACACCCCTACTAAGGAATGGGTGGGCACAATAGCTCTAAAAATCCTGCAAAAATTCAAGTCAAAAAAGTAAAGTCAAAACTATTAATGGACAAATAGCCATCACAGTAAGCATTGCCGATCTTTAATCAGAAGAGCTATTAAAAATATTGTTTTAACAAAAGTGGTTCACAGCATACTTTTTAACAAAATATTCACCTGTTGGTATCACATATCTCTGACACCTTGCAGCGCTTTGTCGGTTAACGAGACAGAATGGAGCTATATGCACGAACTCATTCCTGTCAATATAAAGTCATTTACCCGTTACACGGCATCATGTGTAGTACACAAGATACATCTATGAACAAAGTTTAGGTGATGATTTTAGTTGAATTGGGGTTTTAGGTCAGACAAATACAAAAAAGTTATATGGTGCCCAACAGGAATGAACATTCCAGACTCACTTTCCATTTAGAATGGGCCTAGAACCTTCTCACCTGCAGAACTGCAGAGTTGCTGCAAATTCTCTTGTAAACACTCCATTTTTCGCTGGAGCCATGATCATTGTTTTCTGCTATCACTCAAGTAGCACCTGAAACAATACAGGGATGAGGATGAAGACCTTTAATGAACATGGCAAAAATGGCAAAATGAACATGAATCCTCTACCTGGATAATTGAATTGAATTGGTAATCGCACAAACAGCTAGGGTCATATGGTGACTTTCCAGCTTAACTAGAAGGAGGAAGAACCCCCGGTGCACTTCCGGGTAATTTTTGTGCAGGGGCGGGCACCAGGGTAGAACCATCGATGTTCTTCAAGTTCCGCAAGCCAGCTGGACAGCTTCCTCACATAAAGATTCCTAGGTCCCTGAGGGATCGAACCCACAGTGATGAGGGGCAAGTGATTTCAAGTCAGAGACTCTAACCACTCGGTCACAGACGCCCCTCTACCTGGATAAGCAGTGGCCCAATTCTTACCCAGGAACCACACGGGGCAGTTTCTGAGATATGGAGATAAATGCGAAAAGAAATGATCACTCCGTCCCTGCTGCCTCTGCCAGAAAAGCAATACCTTAGTCTTGTTTTTTTCTTTAAAAAAGCGAGACAAAATCGTCGAAGCAAATGCGGAACAGATGCATATAAATACAAAATGGAAAGTTGTTCAATATTGTAAATTAATTTTAGAATAGTTAAAACATTTAAAAAGCAATGTGTTTTTATTTTATAAAGTCTTAAATATGTATGCTTATATATAAACATATAACGTAAAAATATACGCAAAATGCGTGTATCACCTTCCTCACAATTTTATTTTCTTCCCATTGCTCTATAAAGCATTTTTTGGCACAAAAAAACTTAAAATGTGTCCGGTTATTAGAAAAGCAAAAATGTCAAACTAATCCATTTCTGGTTAAATTACTTAATACTAAGCTGTGGCTAAAACTTTTAATGCCCTTTCTTTAGAATGTTAAACAAAATATAGACTAGTTCTATAACTGCCTAAATTGAATGTGCAAAAACATCAAAGATAAAAAGCTTTTGACGACAGAGGTCTTGCATAGACGACCTGTTGTCCAATCCCATTCATAAATTGAATAAAATATTGTTTAAAATTTAAAAAACTTCTGACGAATTTCTTAAAGAATCAAGGTTGTCTGTCCCCTCGGATCATTTCAGGCTCTATTATATATTTTTTTACTAAAAAGTTAACTGAATTAATTGTAAACAGTTAGTTTCATAGGTTTATAACAGCAAGTATGTTAATACATTAAACATTTGTTTTAGTCAGAAAAATGATTAACAGGAAGAAAGCCTGAGGGAAAAAACAGTTACCATCAAAATGACTAGAGCCATTACCATCAAAAATATAACACAAATATGCAAAAAAGATTCGTCAGTTTTTTATTATTAAATAAATAAGCTAGCACATCAGTATGAAAACATTAAATTAAAAAATTGGTATAATTGTCTTTGAACACGTTATGATGCATATCAAAACAATGCTAATTTATTGCACAAAATTATTTTTGAATTTGAGTTACAGACTAGATTTCTGGTACTCAACATGGTGGCAGTAAGTAATGGTCAGCCTTTAATTATGGTAGATCTTAATTACAAAGGCCAAGCCAGACCCCTGTAAAAAGTCGTCCAAGTAAAAAAACAGAATATGTAGTTAAGATATCCTCTACAACTGCCTTATTTCTTCATTTGATGGAAGAAAATGTGTATATAGGTACCTCAGTAGGTTGATACATGAGGCAAGTTCATAGGGATGTTGTAATTAGTATAAAAAATTTGAGTTGCGCAAAAAAAATATATATTGATATTAGAAAAATCTATATATCAAAAGGCACCGAGCCTAAGTTTAATGAAGGTATTTTGAACAGTTAAATGTTTACAAAGTAACTGACTAACAGACCTCATTTGTTTTTTGAGGGAGAAAATAAAGTATTTTAGCAAGTATTAAGACCATGTTTGTTTTTGTTGACTGGAGTATTCCATCTGCAAGTCTTTCAGATTCTGTTCAAGCATGTTCACTTCATCCCACCGCTCTGCGTCTTTTGCCTGCTTGATATAACTACGTATAATCTCTATCTGCTGCAACATCGGATCACTACTGCTCTGCTTCACAGAATTCTCTGCCGGTTTCCAGCCTTTACTATTGTTCCTTACATGTTTCTGGGAACCAGACCTTTCCCTTTTCTCTTCTTCCTTTGCAGAAGAAGTACTTTGCTGTTGTTTTTCGTGTTGTTTTTTCTCCTGCACCTGTGCTTGTATTGTTGCCTGTCGTTCCAGCGCAATTTGCTGCTGAATTTGTGTCGTGCGTTTATGTTGTAATTTGGCATATTGTTCATCTGTGGGTAGGTTTTGAAGTCCCATCATGTGTTCTTGCATAAAGTTAGTGGCATAGACTCGTATAGACTTTTGCAAAAGTGCCTGTTTTAGTGAGGGCCCTTCCTCAGTGTCCATGCCCAGTAAGCTGATTCTCTTACTGAAATATGGCATGGCAAAAGAGATTAAACTATTCAAGGTTAATCAGAAAGAACGGAATAATTTACAATTGTATATATGCCATCCTGAAAGGTCATTTAAACATACTAGCCTTTGCAAGTCTGCAAAAGAAGCACAGCAATCAAATTGAATCAGACATAAGGACTATTCCATTAAAAAATATATGGGTGAACCCTATTTTCCGAAATGTGGTTCTATGAAATGAATTTCGCATCTATGCATGGGTGTAATTTTCAGGATCGTGATATTTTCACACATCGCCACCAGGACAATCTCGGGACAAGAAGGTTTTTCAAACTAAAATCCAACCAGAAGTCGCGTTTTATTGTGTTTAATGTATTTGTTGAAAATCAAAAAATTCTCTCCCTTGATTAAGTTCATCAATTAAAAATCGCGCATTTCATTGGTTGATATAATGATTTAAACCAATCGCATTACAGCTTTCATATGACATGAAGAAAGATCACTCGAATATTAATAGTTTGAACGGTGATTTCCTTTTCATATTCTTATTTTTCGATGAATTGCTGTATAATCTTTTTCTGGGTGGGTGGTCAATTTCGAAAGTGCCTTCCTGGGTTCCCATGTATGTTTTAATGGAATAAACCAGAAAGAATGAATTAAAAAAAAAAAGCATTTCCAAAACGAAAAAAATAAATCAATTGCACCTCTATTGCATTAAATGTTTATATTTAAAGACTAGATCAATGAAAGTTTCTAAAATGACCATTGGCAAGAATACTTCAATGTCCCATCAAAAAGGAATTAGTAACGACTTTGTCCTTTCAACAATAAGGACAGACTGGCATCAGACCTTATTGTTAGAAATATCTCTATTACTGAAAGTTTCTTCTACATCTTGCTGTGCTTCACTAAATGATCCAATACTTGTCATGCCCCACTGTTACCTGAACATAAACATGAAATTTGATAGATATCTGATGAAAGATGAAGGTGCTAGAGTGCTAAGGATAACTAGAAGATGTGTCCATGGGACACGAATGCCCCGCTAAAGAGTCATGGGTTGCTTACAAAATGGAGTAACAAAATGTTAAGTGTAATATTAAAAGGCAAGTTATATTCTGCTTATGTAGATGCATGTGCATGTTTTTATATGTGCTTTAAAAAGCTTAATTACTGTAAAAAAAATAATCACTTTGTGCAATGCAATGGGTATCAAATGTTCCTTCACTGTCATATAACTGGAATCATGTGTTTTCTCATTGTTAATTTTGTAATCTAAATCAATTTTTTTCTCACCATGTGCAACAAAACTGGAATTAAGCGTTTTTCATGGCTTGTCATAAGAATGGACTCAATTAATAAATAAGAAGCGTAAAAAAACATGAACATGATGTTTAGGGTAAATAACACAAAACATGACCTTGACCTCAGTTTTTTTTGTCGTTCAGCGATGTCCACCAATGCCAGCAATACATATGACCAAGTATCAAAGACATAAAGTGAGGCAATCACATAAAGTTAACTGAGGTTAAGTTACCTAGCCAAGGTTAACCTACCTAACCAAGGTTAAGTTTAGGGAAAATAAGCAAAATATGACCTTGAACTTGGTAATTTTTGTCATTCAGGGATGTCCACCAATGCCAACAATACATATGACCAAGTATCAAACAAAGAAAATGAGGCAATCACATACTGTTAACTGAGGTTGTTACCTAACCAAGGTTAAGTTACCTAACCAAGTTTAAGTTTTGGGGAAATAACACAAAATATGACCTTGACCTTGGTGATTTTGGTATTACATGATGTCCCTTGACCTAGTAAAGCATCTGAGAAAGTTTCAGAAAAATTCGAGCAGTAAAAAAACGTAGTCGCCGCCGGAAAAGTGACTGCTATGTCTCGCTACCCACTATTATGGACGAGACAAAAATGAGGCAATCACATACAGTTAACTGAGGTTATGTTACCTAACCAAGGTTGTTACCAAACCAGGTTAAGTTTTGGGAAAATAACGCAAAATACTATGCAGTAAAAACTGAATAAACCGATCCAGCATGATTACCTGATTTTATCTATAACATCAATATGCTTCACTATTTCTCCTCGTAATCCCTGAGCACTAACCAGATTGTGTGTGGACTCTCCCAAACTGAAAAATAAAACCAAATTTATATACAAATAAAAATACAGAGGTAATTTATGGCTGTACTGGATGAATAAATGTATAAACTGCTGATGTGTGCAAACCATGAAAACAGGTTTTACAAGAATTCAGATTCTGTAGTTGGTTGACTAGAGCATATTTGGGTTGCCTTCCATAATAAATACCAGTACTTACCAGAGGGACTCCACCATTGGTAAGTAGGTATCCAACAGTTTCTCACAATCATGTATACAACATTTCATTTTCTGCAAGAAATAAACAGCTGTTATAATGCATAGAGTTACTTACACATGCTAGCTTGTTAAGAGAAAGACATTTATTGAAAAAGTGAACAAAATTTGAGCAAGAATGACCCATAATACATGGACCAGCTCCAAAGGAATCAATATTATTTTTTTTTAATTTATAAACTTTTTTCCTTTTTTTTCTTTTTCTTTTTAAATGATTAGGATCACGACCATTTCGTTAGGTAAGGTCAGATTAAGAGAAAGAACTTTTTTTTGTTTGACAAGCCTTAACAGTAATGTGTGAAGCTGTGCGCAATATATATGATTTGCAACTATAGGATAAAAGAAAAGAACACAGAGATTTTTGTGTTCAAAAGGGAAATCAAATTGGGAGACACTTGATACAGTAGATAAGTTAAAAGAACTTGACCTTTCAGTATTAAAGACAAAGACTATTTCTCCATTCCCTTAAAATGAACTGATTGAAGTGCTTTGGAATTTCTGCCTAACATTTTATATTAACCGTAAATGTAGATGTGTCTCAACAGTGTCATATATCTGCTGCTATATTGAAATCATATATCCTGATAGAAATTGAAGGGGAGGTAACTTTATGTGACTAGCCAGATCTCCTGCTGTGGGTACATACATCATACATGAGTACTATTGTTGACTTTGTATTTCGTTGTTCCATCTGTTGGTCACGTCTCTCCAGCAGTAGACGGCAGTCGTGACATGATCGTATATGTGGGTCGCCCTCCGTACTGAACATGGAGTTGAGGCTGGAGTTGCTGCCAGCTCGCTTCAGAAAACCTGTGTCCTTACCACCCTCAAAATTGAATGCTGGGTTGGTCAACTTCTCTGAAAATTGTCAAATAAATGTGTATACAGTTTCTATTTTGAGGAACCTTTTTACTACATGTCAATGCTTTATTTTCCAGTAGACAAGAAGGTATTTACAATTAAGCTATAAGATGCATACAACATTTCATAAAAGTCCTAAAAAATCAAGATTTGAACAGAAAAGCAAAAAAAAAAGAAGAGTACTTCTAAGTGAATATTTAAAAGCAAGCACAAAATTTAAGTTTGAAAGAAGAACAAATATTTATTTATTTTAAATACGATAGGAAAGGAGTTAACTTAGGCCAGTCTTTATTTTCTTCTTTTTTTTTTTTTGATTACGCTACCCTAAAATTTGGCAAAAATTAAATGATTCCAAAATATAATTGCCTCCAAAGTATTTTTTAAAATATTTAGACCCAACTAAAGGGATTAGATTTTTCTAATCTCAATACTTAGGATATTTTAGAGCAGAACACTTGTTGCACTAAAAAAAATGTTCATTTCCTTTTTTCTCCCCCCATCCCCAATCACCCCTCTCCTAAAATATAGTTTAAACAAAATAAATACTGGCCTAATGAATTGTGCATGAAAGTTGTAAAAAAGCTCTGATGGAAGGGTGCTTTTATGAGTCTTGTGTGCCACAAGTGGATTTAACACACATTTTTGTCTCATTATAGAGAACCACATATTCTATAATTAGAAATAGTAATACCAAGATAGGTTTAGGAGGTATTTTGTGAGAAAAAAAGTTTTTAAACCATTATGTTTGTTGAGAGGGATCAAAAACATAAAGGCACCCAATCATTTCTTACATTCAGACTAGTTTTGGTCAAAGTTTTTCGACACTTAATGAAATTAATTAGGCATCATAATTCCCAATCAAAGGATTCAAACATGCATAAAAACACCTCAGGAGATTAAATACTTTTTTCTCACAAAATTACTTCTAAACCTATTTTGGTTTCACTATTTCCAATTATGAAATATGTGTTGTTCTTGATTTATGGCCAAACACATAGGTAACAAGTGGGCCAAAAGCTCTAATGATTTGCCAATTGTAACAAGTTGGTGAACTGATTGATGGCCAAATATTCCTGTATTTGCCAAATTTGATCTAAACGAAAAAGCTCATGATACATTAATTTTTGTAAAATTAATCCTATTTATAGGTACGTGACAAAAAAGGTTGCCTTCCTTAGGACAATAAGAAAGCTGAAAGGCAAACTATTCAATGTTTTGATATTACAAAAGGAAGGACCATACATGTACATAATTATTATATGGGGTGGGGTGGGCATACACATACCAGAAGCTGATCCTAAAACACAAAGTTCATTTTAAATGAAGTCAAGATAAAAGAACAGCCTACACGAAATGTATAATATCAAACTGTATGACATTAATCTATTTAATGTTGAAGGGAATGTAGCGCCACAGCCAAACCATATTTATTATTGAGAGTTCTGAAATACTTGAATAAGGGTGAAAGAATTATCAAAATATGATGATAAACAAAGAAGATATGATCATTTGAAGTTTCTGTTAAAACGGATATGGAAGCGGCCATTTTGAGATCTATGACATCACGGTTCTAAATGACCATATATGGAATATTTATAAATATGAAAATTTACTGATTTATAGTGAAGAAATGACAGCAACTGTATGAAAAATATGTAATACTTAATGGCAATAATGATTTATATCACCAGTAAAAAAAATCATTCATTTGCAGTGATTTTCTTCGTTTTAAATGATATTTATCAATATTCCATATATGGTAATATGGAACTATGACGTCATAGTTCTAAAAATGGCGACTCCCATATTTGTTTTAGAACAACCTTTAAATGGTCATATCTTTTTTGTTTATCATCCGATTTTCATAATTCTTTCACCTTTTTCCAAGTTTTTCAAAACTCTCAGTAATAGAGTTTGTTTGACTGTGGCGCTACATTCCCTTATAGTCAATCAAGATGAACTTTTTATTTTGGAAGTGTTTTTCTCACCGAGTCATTTTATTCTAATAAGATCTACAAGACAACACTAGGATGATCTAGATCAATATAGAATGTATGGAATAAGTCTTTACAATTAATACCACTATTTACCTGTTCATCAATCAGTGTCTATGTAGTGAAAGTTACACATGCTGTACAAGACAATTTAAAGGAATGTCTGGAGACAATCTGGGTATCATTTCTGACCCATCTTTATTTATTAAACAAAACTACAAATTTTAAAATACTGTACTAACTATTTACTACATAACATTTTTTTAATAACAAAACATCCCTTTTTATTTGCAGTTATTTTAATATTCACTTCTGTTATTAGTTCGAACTATTATACATTATTATTGTTATATAAATATAAACTTTGATTCACAATACATGTACTCCTCTGACATAGTTCAGAAGTAATTAGTATTCCAGACAAATCTAATAAACAATAATTAAACAGGTCAAAACTTGCTGTTGGATTTAGTGTACTTGCACAATTTATCTGTAAGTGAGGCACATTATTACAATATTATTTATATTGTGGAGAGACACACCCATAACAAGTCCAGAATTGCCTTCAGTCTCTTTAAAGGCACATTATTACAGTATTATTTATATTGTGGAGAGACACACCCATAACAAGTCCAGATTGCCTTCAGTCTCTTTAAAGGCACATTATTACAGTATTATTTATATTGTGAAGAGAAAACTCATATAAAGTCGAGATTGCCTTCAGTCTCTTTAAAGGCACATTATTACAGTATTATTTATATTGTGAAGAGACAACTCATATAAAGTCGAGATTGCCTTCAGTCTCTTTAAAGGCACATTATTACAGTATTATTTATATTGTGAAGAGAAAACTCATATAAAGTCGAGATTGCCTTCAGTCTCTTTAAAGGCACATTATTACAATATTATTTATATTGTGGAGAGACACACCCATAACAAGTCCAGAATTGCCTTCAGTCTCTTTAAAGGCACATTATTACAGTATTATTTATATTGTGGAGAGACACACCCATAACAAGTCCAGATTGCCTTCAGTCTCTTTAAAGGCACATTATTACAGTATTATTTATATTGTGAAGAGAAAACTCATATAAAGTCGAGATTGCCTTCAGTCTCTTTAAAGGCACATTATTACAGTATTATTTATATTGTGAAGAGAAAACTCATATAAAGTCGAGATTGCCTTCAGTCTCTTTAAAGGCACATTATTACAGTATTATTTATATTGTGAAGAGAAAACTCATATAAAGTCGAGATTGCCTTCAGTCTCTTTAAAGGCACATTATTACAGTATTATTTATTGTGAAGAGAAAATTCATATAAAGTCGAGATTGCCTTCAGTCTCTTTAAAGGCACATTATTACAGTATTATTTATATTGTGAAGAGAAAACTCATATAAAGTCGAGATTGCCTTCAGTCTCTTTAAAGGCACATTATTACAGTATTATTTATATTGTGAAGAGAAAACTCATATAAGGTCGAGATCGCCTTCAGTCTCTTTAAAGGCACATTATTACAGTATTATTTATATTGTGAAGAGAAAACTCATATAAAGTCGAGATTGCCTTCAGTCTCTTTAAAGGCACATTATTACAATATTATTTATATTGTGGAGAGACACACCCATAACAAGTCCAGATTGCCTTCAGTCTCTATAAAGGCACATTATTACAGTATTATTTATATTGTAGAGAGACACACCCATTACAAGTCCAGATTGCCTTCAGTCTCTTTAAAGGCACATCATTACAGTATTATTTATATTGTGGAGAGACACACCCATAACAAGTCCAGAATTGCCTTCAGTCTCTTTAAAGGCACATCATTACAGTATTATTTATATTGTGGAGAGACACACCCATAACAAGTCCAGAATTGCCTTCAGTCTCTTTAAAAATCACATCAGTACAAAGCATGTTTTCTATTTTTTTTTGTTCATGTTTATCCACAACAAAATATAAACAAGAGGCCCAAGAGGGCCTGTGGACGCTCTACTGGCTCTAGATAAAGGCCATAACTCTTTCAAATATCGTTCAACCAGAACATGGTGATGATATACGCACATAGGCTTGGTACTGATTGTCCCTGAAAAGTTTCGTTGAAATCCAGCCAGAGGTTCAGGAAAACTAGTCTGTACAAAGTTAGTGTAATAAATCCTTTAAGGGGTCATAACTCTGCCAAATTTCATTCAACCACAACACGGCAATGACAGGTGCATCTAGGATTGGTACTGATCATTCCCATCAAGATTCGTTGAAATCCAGCAAGGAGTTCAGAAGAGACTAATCTGGACAACGTTTGGCTATTAAAACCTTTAAACGGCCATAACTCTGCCAAAAATAATTCAACACGAATATGGAGAAGATATGCACAACAAGGCTTGATACTGATCATCCCTGTCAAGTTTCGTTAAAATCCAGTCAGGGATTCAGGAGAACTAGCCTGGAAAATGTTTGTGTATCAAAAAACTTTTAAGGGCCATAACTCCATCAAAAGTCTTTTAACCGGAATGCCACGATGATATGCACAACTATGCTTGCTGCTGATCATCCCTGTAAAGTTTCGTTGAAATGTGGGAGGCGTTCAGGAGAACTAGTCCAGACAAAGTTTGTGTATTAAAACCTTTAAAGGGCCATAACTCTGCCAAAAATCATTCAACTGGAACAGGGCAATGATTTGCACAACTAGACCTGATACTGATCATCCTTGTCAAGTTTCGTTAAAATCCAGCCAGGGGTTCAGGAGAACTAGTCCAGACGAAGTTTGTGTATTAAAACCTTTAAAGGGACATAACTCCGCCAAAATCATTCAACCGGAACACGGTGACGATATGTACAACTAGGCTTGGTACTGATCATCCTTGAAAAGTTTCACTGAAATCTGGCCAATTGAAGACCCTTTCTTCTTAATGAGGCCAAAATATAGCATATTTCAGAAAATCAAGGGCCATAACTCCGGTGTAAATGGTCCAATATGGCTGATTTTGAAATTTGTTGGAGCTTTTATTGATAATAACAATCTGGTAAAGTTTGGTAAAGATCAGATAAAAAATGAAGACCCTATCGTAGTATTAACGAGGCAAAATATAGCATATTTAACTAAATCAAGGGCCATAACTCCGCTGTTACTGGTCCAATCTGGTTGGTTTTCGAACTTGTCCGAGCTTTCATTTATATTAACAATCTGGTAAAGTTTGGTAAAGATCGGACGAAAAATGAAGGCTCTATCGTAATATAGCATTTTTAACTAAATCAAGGGCCATAACTCCACTGTTGCTTTTCCAATCTGGCTGGTTTTCGAACTTGTCCAAGCTTTCATTGATATTAACAATCTGGAAACGTTTGGTAAAGATCGGATGAAAAATGAAGACCCTATCGTCTTAACGAGGCAAAATATAGCCTTTTTAATTAAATCAAGAGCCATAACTCCGCTGTTACTAGTCCGATCTGGCTGTTGTTTTAAATTATTTGAGCTTTCATTGATATTAACAAGATGGTAAAGTTTGGTAAAGATCGGATGAAAAATGAAGGCCCTATCATCTTAACGAGGCAAAATATAGAATTTTTAACTAAATCAAGGGCTATAACTCTGCTGTTGCTGGTCCGAACTGGCTGGTTTTCGAACTTGTCCAAGCTTTCATTGATAGTAACAATATGGTACAGTTTGGTAAAGATCGGATGAAAAATGAAGGCCCTATCATCTTAACAAGGAAAAATATAGCATTTTTAACTAAACCAAGGGCCATAACTCCGCTGTTATTGGTCCGATCTGGCTGTTTTTTTAACTTGTCCGAGCTTTCATTGATATTAACAATGGTAAAGTTTGGTAAAGATCGAATGAAAAATGAAGGCCCTATTGTCTTAACGAGGCAACATATAGCATTTTTAACTAAGTCAAGGGCCATAACTCCGCTGTTACTGGTTCAATCTGGCTGGTTTTCAAACTTGTCCGAGCTGTCATTGATATTAACAATATGTGCTAGTTTGGTAAAGATCAAATAATAAATGAAGGTGCTAGAGTGTTGACAAGGCAAATAGCATTTTTCAGAAAAAACAAGGGCCACAACTCTGGTGTTACTGACTCAATTCAGCTGATTTTCGAACTTGTGCAAGCTATAATTGGTATTAACAAACTGTGCAAGTTTAGTAATGATCAAATAATAAATGAAGGTGCTAGAGCGTTCACAAAACAGAAAATAGCAATTTTCAGAAAAAACAAGGGCCATAACTCCAGTGTTACTGATCAGATTTGGCTGGTTTTCGAACTTGTCCGAGCTTTCATTGATACTAACAATCTGTGCAAGTTTGGTAAAGATCAAATAATAAATGAAGGTGCTAGAGTGTTCACAAGGCTTAATATGGCATTTTTCAGCAAAACAAGGGCCATAACTCCGTCGAAATTATTCCGATCTGGCTGGTTTTCGACCTGTCCGAGCTTTCATTGATATTAACAACCTGTTAAAGTTTGGTAAAGATCGGATGAAAAATGAAGGCCCTAGAGTTGTCACAAGACAAAAGTTAACAACGGACGACGGACAGATGACGGACGACGGACAACTCGCCATCCCATAACAAGACAAAAGAAGAGAATGTGTGTAACTTACTCGCATATCCGTGGGTGAGGAAGTGAGAGCACCTGTCACACATGATCCCTCCACACAACCTACAGTGATGTCTACGTCGAGTCATACCGAAAGATCGACCACAGAAGCGACACGATTTAACATCTGCATCAGCAGTCCACATCACTACCGTCTTCTCAAATGCTACAAAGAAGAATTTACACGAGACACATTTATCATGTAGGTATAGATCGGTTTGATAGCAAGATAAATAATGCTGCATTTATCATGTAGGTATAGATCGGTTTGATAGCAAGATAAATAATGCTGCATTTATCATGTAGGTATAGATCGGTTTGATAGCAAGATAAATAATGCTGCATTTATCATGTAGGTATAGATCGGTTTGATAGCAAGATAAATAATGCTGCATATATCATTTATGTATAGATCGGTTTGATAGCAAGATAAATAATGCTGCATTTATCATGTAGGTATAGATCGGTTTGATAGCAAGATAAATAATGCTGCATTTATCATGTAGGTATAGATCGGTTTGATAGCAAGATAAATAATGCTGCATTTATCATGTATGTATAGATCGGTTTGATAGCAAGATAAATAATGCTGCATTTATCATGTAGGTATAGATCGGTTTGATAGCAAGATAAATAATGCTGCATTTATCATGTAGGTATAGATCGGTTTGATAGCAAGATAAATAATGCTGCATTTATCATGTAGGTATAGATCGGTTTGATAGCAAGATAACTAATGCTGCATTTATCATGTAGGTACAGATCGGTTTGATAGCAAGATAAATAATGCTGCATTTATCATGTAGGTAGAGATCGGTTTGATAGGAAGATAAATAATGCTGCATTTATCATGTAAGTACAGATCGCTTTGATAGCAAGATAAATAATGCTGCATTTATCATTTAGGTATAGATCGGTTTGATAGTAAGGTAAATAATGCTGCATTTATCATGTAGGTATAGACCGGTTTGATAGTAAGATAAATAATGCTGCATTTATCATTTAGGTATAGATCGGTTTTATAGTTAGATAAATAATGCTGCATTTATTAAGATAAATAATGCTGCATTTATCATTTAGGTATAGATCGGTCCGATAGTAAGATAAATAATGCTGCATATATTAAGATAAATAATGCTGCATTTATCATGTAGGTATAGATCGGTTTGATAGCAAGATAAATAATGCTGCATTTATCATGTAGGTACAGATCGGTTTGATAGCAAGATAAATAATGCTGCATTTATCATTTAGGTATAGATCGGTTTGATAGTAAGGTAAATAATGCTGCATTTATCATGTAGGTATAGACCGGTTTGATAGTAAGATAAATAATGCTGCATTTATCATTTAGGTATAGATCAGTTTGATAGTAAGATAAATAATGCTGCATTTATTAAGATAAATAATGCTGCATTTATCATGTAGGTATAGATCGGTTTGATAGTAAGATACATAATCCTGCATTTATACACAATATTAACATTCTCCTGATACTTTCAGTTAAAAAAATAGCTTCTAATTTTGAAAAAAAAAACTTTTCAAGAAGGCAGAGCTACTGCACTCATATCCAATGTGTCTCAATAAAATATGACTTTTCCACCAAATAACAATAAATAAATAAAACCAAGTTTGAAGGACCCACCTTTTCTCTTGCTAGATTCTGTAGGTGTTGGAGCATCTGGACTGATGAGTTTGTCGAGTCGTATCAGAAGTTTGTTCGTCTCCACCACATACTTATCTACACGAGCATCACGTACGCCTCGAAAACTGTCTGTCCAACTTCGTGTTGCACCTTAAGTTGATTAGGAGAATTGAAAGTTGAGTCAAACTGTTATGTTAAACAGATAATGGTATTTAAGCTCTCTACTTTAGACATATCAGGGCTCCGGAAATATGGTTGCCCGACGCCCCGGGCAAGTGGAATTTGGGTGCGGGCAGGTGTCCTTCGCAAATCTGGTTGTCCGACACTTGCCCGACTGGACGTTTCCGTTTTAGACAAAAAATCAAACGAAAACTCGGCTTATCATAAAGTGTGCCGATTACGAACCCATCGCTTTCGCCGTGAGCGGTAATTAAGAAATCCCTCCCACTTTGACAGTTTGTCAAAACCTGATTGGCCGAGGAAAGTTTGAGGTGCCAATCAAAAATGTCCATGCGCCGATAGCATTAATTATATTCATCTCCCTATTTATACTAAAGTGTGTCCTCTACTAACATGATAAGACCATCCCAAAAATTAATCCAATTATAATCAAATTAATCCAATTATAATCGATAAAACGTAACCATTGTAAAGTTTGTAGACTTCTGTTATGCATTATTTTACGCGCAACATAAATCATATGTTTAGCCGAACTTTCGAATTATGTTGAAGAGTATAACCGCACCAAGATTTTATGCAACGCATATTGTGTATTGACGCTGAATGTTATCGGAAAAGGTAATGAATACACACTGATCAGTCCGCCAAGTACTTATAGCTGTGTAAAAGGTAAAACGCGGGTCATTGGAAAATTGTAAACAAACAGCAATTTATAAACGATTACGGCAAGTACTGTACTATACACAAATAAAGTAGAAATTAATTACTGGCACTAATTAAGGAAGGTATGTGAATGCAGCGGGTTGCTTTATTGAAGTTATTTTGACACATATTATTAAACAAACTTTGTTTGCGAGTTTGTATTTTGTTTGGCACATTTGGTAACACGATTATCACTTTATTTGTGGCCTGGCGTTGACGATTAAAGCTGAGTAGGCAGATGTTTTGTTTGCAGTTACTATAAAGGGAAACTTTTGAAACACATTCACGAATGTTGATGTAAAATTGATGATGTAATCAAAGGCGGTTTGGAAATGTGTGAAAGGGGTCATTGTTTCTTTTGATATTCATGAGTTTATATGGTAATTCATAGGAATCGGACGTATTGTAAACATAGTACAGTATCCCCATATGTAGGTCCCCGCATGTATATAAAAATATATTTTAATATACTAGTAGTGGATAGTCAATGTGGTTTATTACATGCATTTACAATATGTCCGATTCCTGTGGGTAATTACATGATGCAGTATTTAATAAATGATCCTTCATTATTTCAACAATCTTACAAAAAAAGTTACAAATTAACCATGTCTCGATTACGTTCCTTGTAAGGACAAAACCTAAACATGTGTCTAAAATTACTGAGGATAATACACCTGGTGATCTTAGAAATGTTGATTTGTGTGATTCTGGTGGTCAGTCTGACAGTTAACTTGGATATAAGGATAGTAGTGATGGTGTTGATTTGTGTTCACCCAGCCAATCTGAAAATGGATCTATTTCTCGTGATTCTCCAGTGAAATCCAGCCCTAAACGTAATCTACTACCCACCATGGATACGTCGGTGGCGCGCAGCGTCTAGAAAAGTTTGGTACGTTGACAAAGGCTTGATTTTGGGACAAGTGACTTTTGAATTTGGGGCAAGTGACATTTTGGACAGGGCAAGTGGATTTTGAACAGGGCAAGTGGATTCTGAAAATCCACTTGCCCTGGGCAAGTGGATTTTCAAAATATTTCCAGAGCCCTGCATATACAAATATACAAAGGGTCCTCTAAAGGATTTTTTGTCAGGCACTGGCACACAGACCTAGGGAAGGGAGTAGGGAGGGTATGGGATGACCCCCTCCCATCAATATATTTTTAATTCTTAGATGCACCATCTGCTCCGAGATAACTTTTAATTGTAAAATTAATGTCTTAAATTAGGAAGCCCTATCCGGGCTGTAGGTTGTTAACTTGTTACCATTAGGTCAAACCGTAGCATTTCTCTACTTTCACTTTCGTTATTTTCCTTACTGCCAAAACGGACAGATATAGATACAGATATAAAGTATATTTCTATTCATTATTTAAGGTGTAAGGAGTTCCTGGAATCCTACTTTTAAATGGATTCTAGTCTAGGCTCCTAATTCTTTACTTGGAGAAAGTGGTGACAAAAAGAAAAATATAGCCAGAGGAGGCCCTGATAGTCTCATAAAACCTGATTAAAAATTTGGCTCCAAGTTTGGCTCCAGTTCACCAAGTTGGCTCTGATAATTATCGTTTGGCAAAAGTGCTAGTACTCTCCTTTGCATCGGTTATAAATTACTATGTAATATTCTATTCTAACTTATTTGAAACAAAGTAGTAAATATGTCCACTGACTAGGAGCATAAAGTGGTAGCAAAAGGGAAAATATAGTCAGGAGGTTCTGAGTTTGATTACACATACATAACAAATGTGTGGTATAAAAGCGAATAAAGACTCATTTCCAATAAGAAAAAATATTGGACCTTTCCATTTTAAATCAGGGCCTGTCCATTTTAAATCAAGGCCTGTCCATTTTCAGAAGCAACAAGCCCTGGGCCTGTCTCTTAAAATAATTTTCTGTGAGCACTGCCATAGGAATCTATTCGATAATAAGAGTAGGGCAGGTGCCCGGATTCCTATGTATCCTTCCCCTCTCTCTGGGGCGGCTCTAAATAACCTATACTGTGTTGATGAGCCGTTAAACAACATTCAATTAATTTAATTATACAAGTAATTCTTTAACATGCTCGGAGGACTGACGTTGATACAACAGAACACCTGGTTTATGTCCCCATCCAGCAGATAAAGCTAAGGATAATGTCCTGCTTAAGAAAACACCAAAGAAACTCAGTGGCACCGGTGAAGCTTGTCCAAATGATTTCCAGAATCCAAGTCCACTGAGCCATGTCGGGTTCTCAACTACGAGCAAATCCTATCTGGAGAGAGGTTAATATTAGTTATATAGACATATACTGAAAAAAAGGTATAGTCATTTAGAGGAACTGACAGACCTGGGTATAAATGCCTCACATGTCTCCTGTGGTTGCCGGTAGTCCACGTTATACAGACTACTGACCTGTGTGCAATAGGTCCCCGAGGGGAGACAACTTGGGTATAAATGCCTCACCTGTCTCCTGTGGTTGCCAGTAGTCCACATCAAACAGACTACTGACCTGTGTGCACTAGGTCCCCAATGGGACACAACCTGAGTATAAATGCCTCACCCGTCTCCTGTGGTTGCCAGTAGTCCACATCATACAAACTACTGACCTGTCTCCAGTGGATGCCAGTAGTCCACATCATACAGACTACTGACCTGTGTGCACTAGGTCCCCAAGGGGACATGACATGGGTGTAAATGCCTCACCTGTCTCCTTTGGTTGCCAGTAGACTACTCACTGACCTGTGTGCACTAGGTCCCCGAGGGGACACAACCTGAGTATAAATGCCTCACCTGTGTCCTGTGGTTGCCAGTAGTCCACATCATACAGACTACTGACCTGTGTGCACTAGGTCCCCGAGGGGACACAATAAATGCCTCACTTGTCTCCTGTGGTTGCCAGTAGTCTACTGACCTAGGTCCCCGAGGGGACACAACCTGGGTATAAATGCCTCACCTGTCTCCTGTGGTTGCCACTAGTCTACTCACCGACTTTTGTGCACTAGGTCCCCGAGGGGACACAACCTGGGTATAAATGCCTCACCTGTCTCCTGTGGTTGCCAGTAGTCTACTGACCTGCGTGAACTAGGTCCCAAGGGGCAACGACCTGGGTATAAATGCCTCACCTGTCTCCTGTGGTTGCCAGTAGTCTACTGACCTGCTTGCACTAGGTCCCTAAGGGGACACAACCTAAATATAAATGCCTCACCTGTCTCCTGTGGTTGCCAGTAGTCTACTGACCTGCTTGCACTAGGTCCCTAAGGGGACACGACCTAAATATAAATACCTCACCTGTCTCCTGTGGTTGCCAGTAGTCTACTGACCTGCTTGCACTAGGTCCCCAAGGGGACAAACCTAAATATAAATGCCTCACCTGTCTCCTGTGGTTGCCAGTAGTCTACTGACCTGCTTGCACTAGGTCCCCAAGGGGACAAACCTAAATATAAATGCCTCACCTGTCTCCTGTGGTTGCCAGTAGTCTACATCATACAGACTAGAGGACCTGCTGGTTGTAACACTTGTAGACTTCCCACTCTCTACACTATACTCTCCTCCTTCTTTCTCACCAAGGAATTTCTTCTTAGCTTTATCAAACAGACCTGGAATAATTACAACACATCGCTTAAGTTACACAAATTTAAAACAAGAAAATGTGTCCACAGGATATCCCAGTACTGCCTTGTGATATCTACATCACTGCAGAAAGTGCATGCTCTTTAGTAACAGGCCAGAAAGAATATAAAATGGTATGTTGGTTGGTGTAGTTTTCATTTAATCAAAAGATTTACTGATACTGAGAAAATAAACTGATTTGTCATGAATGACTTTTTGCATTGTTTCCTACTGTACAGACTATTCTATCACACAAGCCATTTTGATATTTGTTTAATTAAATGGTACCAACTGCTCAACACACTTTGCTTTTTCAGTACATAAACAATTACCGTAGACAAAAACACAATCTGCTACTATTTGAAGTCATGGAGCTGAAGATTATTAGTTTTGTGCCGAGTAATGTTGGTTTCTCTATGTCTCTCACTCATAGTCAGTGACAATAAGTCACTTGTAGTCAGTGATCCCTAACTTACCTCTGAGCTGATGAAGCACAACCTTGTCCTCTGTACTGTGGGCCTCCTCGAAGTGAGACTGTAGCTGTGTCACTGTTCCCAGGTCCTTCATACACATTGGGCACAGGAACCCTTCCCGGATCTCACCACCCTGGCTTGCCATGATACCAACTTAAGAAGTGCTCTTCTATGTGTTATACCTTGGACTAAGGTGGCTGAATTCAAAAGAAAAAATATTAGAATATTAATTTATAATAGAGACATTATGTGTTGCATTTACCAGGAAAATGGGAGGTCATAATTTATTTTTAAAGTATTGACCTAGATTAGGAAGGATTATATATGCTCTTGTCAAAATGTAAATATAAACTGTTTATCTTTGGTAGTTTAATGTTTACTATAAATTAATTAACTCCAGCTCAAAATGAATTTCACAAACAAGTGCAGTGTTGTTGTGTGCCTATTTTTTCCCCAATGTGGAGACAAAAATTCCAAATTGAAAGCGAAAAAAAGAAGCATTAGTGTGACAAGTACTGAGAATAGAATGCTTTTAAATGCCTCTGTTGACCTTAGTGTACTGAAAACAGTATTGAAGATACAATTATTAAATGAATGTTTTATTGTATTTAAACATTTTTTCCCCCAATTTTATGAAAAATCTAGGTAAACTTCCTAATGTTATGGTATAGGTTATGCTCCCAAAGTGTAGGAAAAAACCACTGAAGAGGTAGTAAGGTGTCAGTGAAATAAATTCATGCTAATTAAACACTCAATCTATATGAAATTTAATCAGACTGACAAAATGTATTATTCGGTCCCCGCTGACCCACCCACACCCAAACCTAGGGTCAACCCCCATCTCACTCGTGACTTCCAGACTCTATTCGGGGTTTGACACCAACTTTTTTTCCAAAGTAGTCCACTGGACTACCACCTTTCAAAATCAAGTAGTCCTGCACAGATTTTGGTAGTCTGGCTAATTTTCAAAATATGAACTGAACAAAGGGGTTTAAATGAAACGTAATGTATGTAATAAAGGAAACAGTGGACATAAATGAAATCACTCCACAAAGATGGATTCCACCTATTCAGTAAGTCACACATCTGCCTGTTGGCCTTACTTGATCTGCAAGGTCTGGATGTCTTTTAAAGTCAGAAAAAAATCAGGATCCATATCTTTCTGGTCATTCCAAACAGACCGTACAACTTAAAATACTTGCAGACACTTTAGGCCATCAATAAAAAATTTTGTTTGCTGTGCTCCTACCCAGAATTTTGAGGGTGGGTAGGTAGGTAGGGATTTTTTTTTTACATTAAAAGCTTATCCAATCTACAACACTATAAAGGCCCTAGTACGATGTTAGGGCATAGGTTATTAAAACTAAACACAAGGACTTGCACATAATTATTTTATTCATGTGTATTTAATGTAGGAAAGTTTTATTTTTAGATAATTTTTTTATATATATTGTTCGCATATATTATGGCATTTTTGTACTAAGGCAACTTTTTGATAACCTTTTGAAATCCAGATTAGATGCTTAACAACTCTGGCTAATAAAATTATCATTTGAATAAAAAAAAAAAAAAAAAAAAAAAATTATTTTTTTATTTAAATTATTTTTTTCGGCCCGAGGTCATTAAAATTGTTTGAGTCGCGGCCGAATCGGGTGAGTCGGTCGGAGCACGGCAAACAAACATATTTTTATTGATGGCCTTATAATATAGTCCTTACATGTCATTTCATCATTGTAGAGCCATTTAATTGAAACAAACTTTTTGCTTTTGTCTGACAGACATCCATGTTCCTTTTTTCCTTCATTTGATTTAATTTTCTTTATTGAAAGATTTAGCCCCCTGGTATTTCCACGTTTTTATTGGGTATTGCCAGTTCTGTCAGAAACTTATGTATTTCAGTTGAATGATTCATCCCGATGCTTGTTCATAGCATAGAGTTTATACAGTTTTGACTCAATTTTGTTGACGGTTGTATTTCTGCCTGTTTTTACTTCGATTGACGTTTATTACAGAGAAAATTGTAATCAATTTAAATCAACAGTAACTTAAATAGCTACTTTATTTGTTCATATGTTAGGTCGAAACTAGTTTTGGGGACGAAACATGCGTGACGCAATAAACTCTTTCTCATATTCACAATATCATGAGCAATACCAGTTATGTCTGTGAAAAGCGTACATCGCAACATCTAGTTTTTGCCACAAAAACATCTCGGTTTTGAAGTGAAAACACCTTTGGATAGCTTTAACAAACTTCGGTGAAAATTATAATAAAGTTGTTTTATGTTTTTATATTATGTCTATTTGTTTTTGTCAAAAGTAGGTAGTCCACTAGACTACTTAGCTTGGAGGTTTAGGTAGTCCGAGGCAAATTCTGGTGGTCTCGGACTATCCGGACTACCGTTAGTGTCGAACCTGTTACCCTGCTATTGTGCCTATACCTTTAGGATGTGCTATTGGTTATAAGGTGGAAGCCTGCCTCTGGGATTCGCAAATGGAGCCAAATGAGACAAAATAATAAAAGTGGCGATAAAAAAAAACTTTGGCGAATGTGATTGGCGAAACAAATATCCAATGTCAGCCAAAATTAGCACCTCTTATTTCCAAGTCTAGAAGACAACACTTGTCCATGACGAGGTGTGAAATACACACATTTGGTGTCAAGTATACATTAGGCTTAGATTAATTATTTAATTCTAGATTAGATTTTGAACTTGTAATAAAATAAATGTATACATGTACAGTATTTATTTCGAAACTGAAACATTTCCAGATTAATGAGTTTTATTTTTATGTAAAAAATTGAATAAAATATTTTTTAAAATATAATTTTATGATTATAGTTATTACTAAGTAACTGCTTTATTCATGGGCCATACTTCATTTAAAAATACATAAAAATAACTTAGAAAATATTATATGCTATCTTTGAGACAATTTTGGTTCCAATGTCTCCAATTTGGCGACATTGGTTGCGAAAGGAAAATAATGCCAAAGATATGAAGGCCCTGTGGAGGGACTATAAACCTTAGAACTACACACACATACAGGCGGACAGCTATGAGTACAAAATGGAAGTACAACTAAAACGATACAATGGACAAAAGATTACGCTCAGGTAAGCTTAAAATGTAAAACAAACACCACTTAATTTCATGTCTATCTAACAACAATTACTGTACTCCGGGTTCTCTAAGTCTAGAAATTAAAGGGTGGCGGTGCAAATCCGTTATTTTGAGTTTTTTTTATGCCATTTTGACAACGACACCCAGATGTTGGAGGAGAGTTACCTCCCCTATATGGTTTGGTCAATACGATTGAGGCGCTTGCTTTATTGTTGAAGACTGGATGACAAGCGTGTGCGTGATATTACTTAACTACATGTAACCACAGAGTATCAAATCGGTCTAGATTCAGGTTACGTTATGGTGTTTGTTGCGTCAATTCATACAGTTGCACAGGTCCATACTTATCCAGATGAATTTCTAGTAAAAGCCCTTAGTGTTCTACATCAAGTTTGATAAATTTATTAGGTTTTAATTTTTTTACTTTTTTTTAAGTGGCCCTTGACGATTTTTACGTAGCGGCGCTTGTTTTGCATAACGGTATCATATGCTCTTGGAGAACCCTGGTACTGTAAATAATGAGATAAGCCTTATTGTTGATGGTGAATCCAAAGACCCTGTCAATCCCAACCTCCAATGGCATAACACCAGATCCAGGCGGTCATGAATTACTAATATTACAAGTATTCCTTCTTCCCGCGGACTGTTTTCCACTGGAATTCACTGCCCTTTAGCATAGTGCCACTACTTTTGCCACAGTTCAGCCTGGCTATTATGTCTCCTCTTAGAAACCTGCCCTGTTTTTATTTTTTTAACACACACTGTACATTATCTGACTGTATTATTTTATCTTTTATACTCTTACTAACATTCTAGTTGGTGATGTACGAAAGTATAAGTCCCCAGCAGGGGTTAGTAACAATTAAACAAGCAACACAAAACAAAGCCAGAAGTTGCTTGCTCACCAGTTTTGTTTTTATCTTTTTAAGTTCACTTAATCATCTGATGAGCACTGACTATAAATTGACTATAAACATACCATAGAACGATTTTAAAACATTTTCTTTGGCATTTTATTACATATTTTACCAACTTTTGACAGAAGGAGGAGCCCCGGAAGTAGTTTTCACATCGCTTAGGGTCGAGCTAAAATAGTCGCTTAAAACATAAACAAATAAGAGGGTCTTCTCAAACTCATTATGATTTAGGTTAATAATAATTTGCATTTTAAACATTGCTTTTGCATAATGATCTATCTTAAAAAGTATGGACAGTTTTGACACAAATAGCGTCATTTCATAAAGGGAATAAACGTCATTAAAATGATTAAATTTGTTCTTAGTCAAGTAACTTTTAGACGACCCCTAATGTTCGGTGGAGTAGTTTCCCTTTGTACAGTGCACCATCACAGAATATTAATATTGTCAGTCGATGAATGTAGTAATTACTTTTGTTTGGCGGTGATTGAACATGTTAAAGTTGTTTAACCATCGACAAAGTTTATTAAAACGCCAGCTGCAAACAATCACAGTGCTGATTAA
>JAWPHD010016553.1:0-49248 GCA_037043455.1 Cyrtodaria siliqua
TGATATTGATATGGGACTTTTTCTAAAATGATCAGCATGACATGATGTAGATCCTTGTGGAAAATTATTTTGATTCGACGTTAAACATGGCTGCCAGTGGCCATCTTTGGTTACATAGAGTTATATAGTAAAAACTTGTAGCGACTACTCCTCTGAAACTACTTGGCGGATTGTCATGAAACCTCACAGGAATGTTGCTCTTGATGTCTAATTGATTCTAGAAAAATTTCAGGTCGGCCGGAAATTCAAGATGGCCGTCACAGCTAAAAATAGATTTGTAAAAAATAAGTTTGTAGAGACTACTTCTTGAAAACTATAAGTGATATTGATATGGGACTTTTTCTAAAATGATCAGCATGACATGATGTAGATCCTTGTGGAAAATTATTTTGATTCGACGTTAAACATGGCTGCCAGTGGCCATCTTTGGTTACATAGAGTTATATAGTAAAAACTTGTAGCGACTACTTCTCTGAAACTACTTGACGGATGTTCATGAAACTTCACAGGAATGTTGCTCTTGATGTCTTGTTGATCCTAGAAAAATTTCAGGTCGGCCGGAAATTCAAGATGGCCGCCACAGCTAAAAATAGATTTAAAATAAATAAGTTTGTAGCGACTACTTCTTCAAAACAATAAGAGATATTGATATGGGACTTTTTCTAAAATGATCAGTATGACATGATGTTGGTCCTTGTCGAAAATCGTTTTGATTTGACGTTAAACATGGCTGCCAGCGGCCATTTTTGTTTACATAGAGTTATATAATGAAAACATGTAGCGACTACTCTGAAACTACTTGACGGACTTTCATGAAACTTCACAGGAATGTTGCTCTTAATGTCTTATTGATCTTAGCAAAATTTCAGGTCAGCCGGAAATTCAAGATGGCCGCCACGGTTAAAAATAGATTTTCAAAAAACAAGTCTGTAGCGACTACTTCCTGAAATCAAAATCAATCAGTAGAGCTTCAAGGTCATTGACCTCTTGTTTTTTTACATATTTCTGTGAAGTTTTGGTCAATTCTTACACATAGTTAAATTATGTTGTGCTCCCAACCCCACCCCACATTGTTGTAGCCTAGTTTTCTGATGGTATATACTAGCTATAAATTTATTATTCTCCGAAAAATCGAATAGTCGAGCTGCGCTGTTCTCCGACAGCTCTTGTTTGATTATGAAAGTAAATCATAATCTGCGACTAAGATCTATTTTTAACTTTTTATGGTTCCCGTGTTTGTAATACAATCGTAAATACACATATTGGCAAGTGGGCACCATCATAATTAAAACTAGATGCACTTCCAATGATATCTGGTGTTCGCTTATCGTAATTTGCGCATATGTAGTACTGGGTACCATGCACTCAGACGAGCATGGCCGATTCAAGTTATTGAGAAATGTTAAACAAAAGTGCAAAATCGTGTGTTTGGGATCACTTTGGGCTTAAAAATGGTATTACAATAGTAGATCTTGGCAATGTTGCATTTGTAAAATATGCAAGGATACGGTCAATTGGCAGTGAATTGCTCCGGCAGCACAACACATTTGGTAACTCACTTGCAAAGACATTACATGACGTTGAATACAAATTCAAAACAGAAAGTAGACATTGTCAACATCAGAACTGCTGTGCGTAATGGTTCTCATTCACAAGCACAACCAACATTGCATCACGTTATGTCATCTGCATAGTACACCAGCAAGTCGGAAAAGTGTATTTAAATTATCAACGCAGTTGTACAAGACAATATATGATACGTATCGCAATAGTCTAAGTATAGCAATATATCGCGATACGGTTTTCGGATGCGATACCCAGCACTATTGTTAACCAGATTTCTTGAATAAATTTTAATAAGTTATTATATTCATGTTTGCTTAATGTTTTTGAAGACAAAAATCGCTAACATTTATAGTGACTCAGTCATTTTTTTATGCCTAATTTGGGGCCGAAATTCGGCCCCATTCACAATTCCAAAAAGTATCCTTTTTTTCACAATTATATCCAAAAAATTCACAATCTGATTTTTTTTTATTGATTTTTTTTTTTTTTTTGTAAATACAGACCAGTAAGGATACTAGTCTTAATATAAGCTGATGTCAAAACTAGTCTGTATTTACCAAAAAAAAACTAAAAACCAAGGGATATTAAACTGTGAAAATAAAAGTGAAAAAAGTTTATTTTTCTTTTGTTATAATATTTCACAATTTTCACAATTTCTAGAAAAATGCCGCTATTTTTCACAATGGCATGGGCACAGGCTGCATTTGCAAAAACACATAAAAAAAACACTGTAAGTGTATGTGATCTTGAATATGTTCTGTGTAACACAAAACTACTAAAGCATTATTAAAATTGTATAAAATCAAGATCTGAATAAATGGTTAAAGAATACATTTGGAGTTAGTTATTCTTTCTTATGTTTCAGAGCAACAATATGAATGAAGAAAACGATGGTGAATCGGCCAGCAACTCTCCAAGAAACATGACGCCAAATTTCAGCAATCCTGGAACACCAAGATCCGACGCTGGATTAGAGATGCGTAATACACCTCCCCCACCGCCAGGAATGCAGTCCCAGCCTCGTCCAGTATCATCCGTGAATCAACAGCAGCAACAGCAGCAAATGTTGATTCAGCATCAGCAGCATTTACAGCAGCTTCAAAATCAAAGTAAATATTCGCAGCTCCTTGCAGTGATTGAAGACATGGGACGAGACATCAGACCAACCTATTCTGGTAGCAGGACATCAGCAGAAAGACTTAAACGTGGAATTGTCCATGCAAGAATTTTGGTGCGAGAATGTCTTATGGAGTGTGAACGAAGTGCAAGAAGTTGATTAATAGCTGATGAATAAATATTTGTTACGGATCTCTTAGGCAGGAATTATGGACTAAAATGTCATTATGTCAAGGGACCTTAGATAGCGATGTGTAAATATGAGGGTGGCAAACTCGTCATAAATGTTACATAGGTACACCATGGACTGCATTAGAGGAGTAATACCAGAGACAGTTGCAGCAGGAGACTGTTCCGGTCAGATGGTAGAAATGTGTCTTACTTGTCAGTTTGAACTTCTATTCAATTATGAATAATGAGTGCATAATAAGTTGAGTTGAATTAGGGTTTACGACGCACAAACACACACACGTTATATGGTGCCAAAAACACAAAAAGGTTATATGCCACTAACAGGAATGAAAGTTTCAGACCCGTTCTCTATTTACATCAAAATAAACATATGCAGAATGGACTTCGACCATTCTGAACTACAACTTTACTTCAAATTCTATTGATGACACTCACTTTTGACTGAAGTCATTGTTTTTTGCCACCACTAAAGCAGCACCTGAAACAATAAATTATGATGATGAAAATGATATGACATTATGAACGTAACAAAAATTACAAAATGAAGGGTGGGTTGGTGGGGGGTGATTTTAACCCTCTGCCAGGATAAGCAATGGTCATATTCTTGCCTGTGTTTCTATAAGTTAACCAGCAGAAATATATTTTTTCAAAATATAGTGGTCACCCACAGGCCGAAATTAAAAAAGTTCAATCTTGACAGTTACTTGTATTTATTTTTTTAATATTTAATTCGTAGAAGGAAAACTTTCCACTGGAAACTGACCATATATAAAATAACTTGTCCCTGAAATTGTAGGTTATCTAGAAACTGTGGTTGTATTCACATCATTATAGATTGGCTTGTAACTGCATTATACAACTGATTGTTATTTTCATAAAAATTACTTCACCACTGTAAAGCTAATTACTATTATATACTGAAAGGAAAAAGAAACACATCATCAAAAAACTGCCTATGCTAAACTGTTACAGGGCTTTTTTTCTAAAAATTGTGAAGAATCGCTAGCCTGGTCATTTTGTGGAAAAAAAAGCGCGATAACTGTCTGTTTGAGAAAAAGATATTGAAAGATTAATTGTTAAAAGCGATATTACTCAATTCATGCATATATTGTTTTTGTGGGAGGAGGACACTATAAAACAAATGTACAATTATTCAGCATAATATTTACATTTTAGATAAACTTTCTAATGTAAATGTATCCAAAACAAAACAATATTGAGAAAGTTAAATGGGGGAAATGTTGTTTACAAAACAAAACAAAAATAAAGATTTTTTTTTTAATTGTGAAAAAAATTGGCCACAGTTGTGAAACAAATGACCAATTTTGAATTGTGAAGTAGCCGAATTTCGGCCCCTGTTATAGAAGGAAAAAAAGCCCTGAGTTCTACGTAATATTCCAGATATATCTCGACGTGTTTTGTACAAAAAGGGGCTAGTACTAATTACAGAAAGGACAACTCTCATGTAGTAGACCTTTTAATCAAAGTATACCTTGTTACAAGAAATTCATAAATGTTGAAGTTTTGCTTGAAAACGTCAAGCCATTTCAGTATTGTGTTTAATGTTAAAGATACTGCAACATTTAAAGCCTAAGTTTGCTCACCTGCTTGAGCCGACTGCGCATTCTGTTGATAATGACACTTTAAAGGTGTGGTCGGTGCTGTTTAAATGAAATTAAACCTTCTTTCTGAAAGGACAGGTCTAAAGCTGCCCTGTACCATTTGATTAGCAGTAGCATATTAAACATACAATATATAGCGGAAATACCCATTATGCGTTTCTTTTTCCTTTCAGTATATTTAGATGCATTGTCGATGAGTTTTAAAGATGAACACTAGTATTTCATATTGTAATTGTTTATTTGTAAGATGCTGTGCATCCCCTCTCTACCATTAACTATTAAAGTATCATTCATTTTATATGCATATTGGTATAATTGTTGTATGATATATATACGAAAATCGAACAGTTAGTGTTCGAACATTCATAGTCCAAGAAGCCAAAAAGAACGAAAATTGAAATTTGTATCAAACTTTCCTTTGTCAGAATGGAATACCATTAAATTTCTTTTTTGCAATACTGTAGCTCATTTGCATAAAATGCATTGAAAATTATCAAAGTTATGCTAGTTGGTGTGTTAATAAATTCATGCATTTGACACTATTTAGATACACATTACAAGTGTCTTCCTCTCAAATACTTGACATATTTTAGCAGTTTAGCTGTTTAAATTTATCTTTAACTCATATGTAAATCCGAAAAACTTAAAATTACATTATCTTTGTTAAGCATTATTTGACTTACATATTTGAAACATCTAAAAAAAATTGTAATACCGCTTTATTTCTATTGAAATATAATTTATATTAAAGGGACACTGTCCGTAAGTAAGCAGATATTGAGCATAACCAAATAACTGTCTGACTTTTATTCAGTGAAATATATACATGAAAACATGAGCATAGACACTAAGAAGTCTGTAGTAATACATTCGTGAGTTTGAAAAAAAAAGCTTAAATTATTATTTGTAAATAAAGTGGGACCCACCATATTTACCTTTTCTGCGATCACGTGACTTCCATTAGCGCATTAGGTTTTGACCATAGTATTTAGTGCGTAATATGTATAGCCCGCTTAGCTCAGTTGGGAGCTAGGTCGACCACTTTACGTTCACTATTATTACCGCGAGTGTAATTTTAGTTTGGGCTGCGAGTTCAAACGCCCGAAATGGTTTCTCTTTTTTTTTGTACCGCGACTGAATTCCATCAAACAATCCTGCTTTAATTAGTAAATATTCAGTAATGTTTGGTGTGTAATGTTTGCGAACATAATCAGTGTGTGTTTTATAAGCTAAAAGTACGGACAGTGTCCCTTTAAATTTTCAAGTTTTTAGATAAACTTATAAAAAAACACGGTATCTTTTAGTAATACATTTGTGCAGTTTTAATATATCATTCTGTAGGGAAAGATGACCAGTATCCTTATTTATCACATAACTTACGCTGTGGAGTGGAATAACACCATTCTATATTTTTGATATACCACTAGTTATATAAGTGCAAATTAGCCTAGTATGCACTGTAAAAAAAAATCGATAATGACTATGATCCAATTCTCACGGTTTATGTCGGTTTCACGTGTTAAAGCGACAGGCAAAATGCAATAAAAGTCGATATGTGAGTTATGTGATAAATAGAATCTAAAATTCGTTCTCATTCATTATTGAATTTATTGAACTCGTTAGCAAAAATGATATAATGCTCGGCAAAAGCGTCGCATTATATCATAATTTGCCAACTTGTTTAATAAATTCAATAATGAATGAGTACTCGTAAGATCCTCTATATAATGTTCCACTAATTATCTATGCAGGAAAATACAGCAAAGTTTTCAAAAAAAACAGGTGAAATAGAAAATTCAAAATCCCAAAAACACAAAGGTCATTGTTTTATATGAATTTCGTATATTTTGCACATTATCGTCAGATCACTTTTCGTGTGACGGGACAGACATTTATAAATAAATACTACCATTCTATGTTGTGTTTGAGTACTTGTTATTGTTCACACTAGATAATTATAAAACATGTATGTCAGTTGTCTTCCAAAGTATTTTTTCTATTACACTCCATTATTGATCTGCCAGTATTTCAGTATTCACTTTGTCAGTAATTTATTATCTACCAATGAAGATTTGGTGTTGTCTGTCCGTCTGTTTATTTGTCTGTCCGTTACAATTTTCTGATTTTGTGTCTGCGCCGTAACTTTCGCATGCATGGAGGGATTTAAAAAAATTGACACAAATACTCATCTCATAAAGACGATGTGCTGAACCCAAAACGCGGGTCTGTATCTTCAAGGTCAAGGTCATATATATCTTATATGCATATAATAAGACTATTTTCTTGTTTTATAAATTCAATAATGAATGAGTACTCGTGTTAGATCCTCTATATAATGTTCCACTAATTATCTATGCAGGAAAATACAGCTAAGTTTTCAAAAAAAACAGGTGAAGTAGAAAATTCAAAATCCCAAAAACACTAAGGTCATTGTTTTATATGAATTTCGTATATTTTGCACATTATCGTCAGATCACTTTTCGTGTGACGGGACAGACATTTATAAATAAATACTACCATTCTATGTTGTGTTTGAGTACTTGTTATTGTTCACACTAGATAATTATAAAACATGTATGTCAGTTGTCTTCCAAAGTATTTTTTCTATTACACTCCATTATTGATCTGCCAGTATTTCATTATTCACTATGTCAGTAATTTATTATCCACCAATGAAGTCAGAGGGATATAGATTTGGTGTTGTCCGTCCGTCTATTCATTTGTCTGTCCGTTACAATTTTCTAATTTTGTGACTGCTCCATAACTTTCACATGCATGGAGGGATTTAAAATAAATTGACACAAATACTCATCTCATAAAGACGATGTACTGAACCCAAAACTCGGGTCTGTATCTTCAAGGTTAAGGTCATATATATCTTATATGCATATAATAAGATCCATTTTCTTGTCCTCTCCATAACTCTCACGTGCATGGAGGGATAAGAAATTGGAACAAATACTCGTCGAGACGATGTCCAGAACCCAAAACCTCGGTCTGCATCTTCAAGGTCATAAAGATTAAAGGTCATATACCAGTACCTCTTATAAGCATGTAATGAGGTCCATTTTGTGTCTGCTCCATAACACTGACATGTATACAAGGAGGGATTTTGAAATAAATTGATGCAAATACTCATCAAGACGATGTGAAGAACCCAAATCCCAGGTCTCTATCTTCAATGTCAAGGTCATAATGGTCATGTACCTCTTATATGCAATCCATTTTGTGACCGCTCCATAACTTCCATATGCATGGAGGGATTTTGAAATAAATTGGCTCAAAAACTAGCGTAATGAATGATCGGCCCGATCAGTATAATGTGACTGGGTTCGGTATCATGTTAGCAGTCTTCTTCAATACAGGATTTCTATCCCGAGCGAAAATATGTCCGCATAAACAAACGAGTGCGTATTGAAAAGCTTGCGGTTATTAAATAAACTATTACATTTTTCTAAAATAAATATAAAATACTTTATTTGAGCTTGTTTTTCACAGTGCATAATGCAATTTCTTTGCGTATGCATCTCAAAGCATGTGTGGTTAATGACACTGATGAAGGTGAATTAGTGAATGGAAGTTTAACAAATTGCAAAACAAATTACCCAAATCTCTTGATGTTATGATATACGCATTTTATGCGGAGTTATTATCTTATCTGTCTCAGTTCACTTATAATCATTGGGAAACATGAAATACAACTTTTATCATTCAAATGGATAACATGATGTCGACAACTATGTTAAGTCACTGAAAACATCATTTTCTACAGTATCTGACTTTGCTTGCACACACAGATTTATACGCCAAAGAAAACCAAGTAAAAAGAAGTTCCAATACATCTTGTGGGAAATATTTCTCAGTAGGAATTATTACTCTTCAGTCCTCCAGAAACCTCAGTAAATCTATGCATTAGAAATGTAATATAAAAATAAATTGATTGGTTTTATGGAGATAAAATAAACATAATATATTAATTGGGTTATCAACAAAAAAACTAGATAAAGTCCTTAAAAATCAAAAATACAGGTTATATAATTTTAATGTTTTATTGAGTTCATTAATCAAATTGATGGTAAAGAAATATGTGTGACATGCCAGTGCTTGCTAGAATGTTAACTAATGTGAATGTCTTGTAGCACATCAGCCATTAACTGCAAATATAGCTGAAAATAATAAACATAAGTGATCCATCGAATATTGTATATGCAATGAGAATTTAATTGAATTGGGGTTTTCAGGCGCACCAACACATGAAAAGGTTATATGGCGCCTAAAAGGCATGAACATGCCAGGCTCATCTTCCGTATACATCGAGATAAAATATGGAAAATGGGCCTAGAACCTTCTCACCCTGAACTGCAGAGTTGCTGCAAATTCTATCGTAGAAACTCCATTTACGCTGGAGCCACGTTATTGTTTTTCTGCCACTGCTCTTTTGATGCGAGCGAGATGGAGTTTGTATATGTAAGGTTGTTAAAGGAAAGGAATGACCTGTTTTCCACCTACTATTTATACCCCTGCATAACAAAACAAAGTTTAAGGAGTTGGGATGTGGGGGAGTATACTTGATTCAACCTGTCCGTATGTAGAAAAACCTTGTCTTCTCTATCACTCCAGGTTCAAGGTCAACGTCACCTTAATGATAAATGAAAACTCTGCTCTGTAAGTGTTCAAGACTTGTAGCACCACTAATGAAAATTGACAGGTAGACTGTCCATGGTGAGAGGATGACACCTATATATTTTGGGGTGAATAGCTTTAAGCTTGGCCACCATGGGCTGATAATGAAAAAACATGGCTCTATAATTTTCAAGATTTGTAGCCGCATGCATAAAGCTTCACAGGGTTAAAGGTCAAAGTCACCATGATGAATAACATTAATGATAAATGAAAACCTTGACTGTACTATAACTCTTAAACATGTAGCCACACTCATGAAATTTGCAGATAGACTGACCATGCTGAGAGGATGACCCCAATACACTTTGAGTTTAATATGTCCAAGGTCACCATGACCTGATAATGAAAAACTTTACAACTCTTCAAGATTTGTAGCAGAATGCATGAAACTTCACCTGCAGTAAACTGTTCATGGTAAGAAGATGAACCCTATACATTGTGGGGTCAATAGGTTCAAGGTCACCATGACCTGATCATGAAAACCCATGTCCACTCTATTACTCTCCAAGATTTGTAGTCCCATTCAGGACACCTAACATTTCTAGTTTAAATAGAAAATAACAAACAATGGTTTTCTAAAAATGAAATGTTTATCAGTTAGGATGATGTCTCCAAGGGCCACTTTCTAAATTACTTCTACTTAATAACTAGGTAGCTTAACAAGTTATTTGTTCAGGAGCATTTTTTGTATGGTTAATACTTCAGATCTCAGTTGTTGAACATATTTCATAAGTATAACTTGCAATATAATTGTCTTTTCCAGTGTGAGCCCTTGATTTCCATACAAGATGTGTACAATGACAACGCACCAGACCCTGGACACGGGGTACAGTGCTGATTCTGTAGAGTGGTGTCCGATCCAGGGGTACCAGGATATCATGTTGTGTGGTACCTACCAGCTGGAGGACAGTAGTGGAGAGGTAAGTAGAGTTGTGTCCCATCCCGGGGTACCAGGATATCATGTGTGGTACCTACTAGCTGGAGGACAGTAGTGGAGAGGTACCAGAGCCCTGTTTTATTAAACATCTTAAGATAAGTCTCAAATTTTAAAATTGTTCACTTTTTTTCACTAAGCATTCAATGTAGACAATTATGTGTGCATGTAGTGAAGAAATATTACATGTATAAGAAAATGAAATGAAATCACGTTTATTTGAAAAGTGTAATTTATAGTGAAGCATTTAAGAAATTGATTTACGATCAAAATGGTCGTAAGTTGTTTCGTAAAACGGGGCCAAGGATATCGTGTGGTACCTACTAGCTGGAGGACAGTAGTGGTGAGTTTACTTACGTAGAGTTGTGTCCCATCCTGGGGTACCAGGATATAATTCTGTGAGGTACCTACTAGCTGGAGGGTAAGTAGAGTTGTGTCCCATCCTGGGGTACCAGGACATTGGTGTGGTACCATACCAGCTGGAGGACAGTAGTGGAGAGATAAGTAGAGTGGTGTCACATCCAGGGGTACCAGGATATAATTCTGTGAGGTACCTACTAGCTGGAGGGTAAGTAGAGTGGTGTCCCATCCTGGGGTACCAGGATACCATTCGGTGTGGTACCCTACCAGCTGGAGGACAGTAATGGAGAGGTAAGTAGAGTGGTGGCCCATCCAGGGGTACCAGGATATAATTCTGTGTGGTACTTACCAGCTGGGGGACAGTAGTAGAGAGGTTAGTTGAGTTGTGTCCCATCTTGGGGTACCAGGATATCATTCTGTGTGGTACCCTACCAGCTGGAGGACAGTAGTGGTGAGATAAGTAGAGTGGTGTCTCATCCAGGGGTACCATGATATCATTATGTGTGGTACCTACTAGCTGGAGGACAGTAGTGGAGAGTCAAGTAGAGTGGTGTCCCATCCCGGGGTACCAGGATATCATGTGTGGTACCTACTAGCTGGAGGACAGTAGTGGAGAGGTTAGTAGAGTGGTGTCCTGCCATGGGGTACCAGGATATCATGTGTGGTACCTACTAGCTGGAGGACAGTAGTCTAGTGGAGAGGTTATTAGAATCGTGTCACATCCATGGAGAGGTAGCAGGATATCGTGTGGTACCTACTAGCTGGAGGACAGTAGTGGAGAGGTAAGTAGAGTGGGCTCCCATCCAGGGAACGCATAAATAGTCCAAGGTCGCACACAACCTGAACGCATAAATAGTCATAGGGCGCGCCTAACTGAATGCATAAATAGTCATAGGGCGCGCCTAACTGAACACATAAATAGTCATAGGGTGTGCCTAACTGAATGCATAAATAGTCATAGGGTGTGCCTAACTAAATGCATAATAGTCATAGAGCGCACCTAACTGAATGCATAACTAGTCATAGTACGCGCTTAACTGAATGCATAAATAGTCATAGGGTGTGCCTAACTGAATGCATAAATAGTCATAGGGTGTGCCTAACTGAATGCATAATAGTCATAGTACGCGCTTAACTGAATGCATAAATAGTCATAGGGTGTGCCTAACTGAATGCATAAATTGTCATAGGGTGCACCTAACTGAACGCATAAATAGTCATAAGGCACACCTAACAGAACACTTAAATAGTCATAGGGTGTGCCTAACTGAACGCATAAATAGTCATAGGGCGCACCTATCTGAACGCATAAATAGTCATAGCGTGTGCCTAACTGAACGCATAAATAGTTGTAGGGCGTGCCTAACTGAACGCATAGTCATAGGATGCGCCTAACTAAACGCATAAATAGTCGTAGTGTGCGCCTAAATGCATAAATAGTCTTACGGCGCGCCTAACTGAACGCAGAAATAGTCGTAGGGCATGCCTAATTGAACGCATAGTCATAGGGCATGCTTAACTAAACGCATAAATAGTCATAGGGCGTGCCTAACTGAATACATAAGTAGTCTTAGGGCGCGCCTAACTGAACACAGAAATAGTCATAGGCGTGCTTAACTGAATGCATAATTAGTCGTAGGGTGTGCCTAACTGAATGCATCAATAGTCATAGGGCACGCCTAACTAAACGCATAAATAGTCATAGGGCACGCCTAACTAAATGCATAAATAGTCTTAGTGCACACCTAACTAAACGCATAAATAGTCATAGGGCACACCTAACTAAACGCATAAATAGTCATAAGGCACGCCTAATTAAACGCATAAATAGTCATAGGGCACGCCTAATTAAACGCATAAATAGTCATAGGACACGCCTAATTGAACGCAGAAATAGTCATAGGCATGCTTAACTGAACGCATAAACAGTCCTAGGGTGTGCCTAACTGAATGCATAAATAGTCATAGGGTGTGCCTAATTGAATGCATAAATAGTCATAGAGCATGTATAATTGAATGCATAAAAAGTCATAGGGCGTGCCAATTTAAAAATATTTCTCGCCAAGATGTTTTGTAAAAGCTGCAGTTACCAATATTACATTGATCAGTAAAGCAGTTATAAGTATTAGATGTAAAATCAGGAATGACTACTTATACTTGCTCCCTGGTACAAAAGTAATTCATTTAAAACTATACTGAAAGGAAAAAGAAACGCGACACAGCAATTTACGCTATATATTGTATATACTGCACACTTACATTTGTAATTCCATATATATTCCATGGAAATACTAAGATGTCTTGTAAAAAAAAAAAGTTGGAGTTAGAGAAAGGACACATCTGTGAGGTTCTAGACATTATAATCACAGTAACAAGAAATTCATAATTGTTAAAGTTCCACTTTGAAAAATTGAGCCATTTAACATAAAGAGTTGCAAAATTTTGCATCCTAAGTTGGCTCACATGCTTGAGCCAAATGCGTACTCTGTCAATAATGAAACTTTGCAGGAATACTATTTGCTGTGTTACGTGTTGTTTTAGTCTTTTTTCCGAAAGGGAAGATCTTACGTAGCCATGTACCATTCGATTAACAGCAGCATATTGTACATACAATATATAGCGGAAATTCCCGTGTCGCGTTTCTTTCTCCTTTCAGTATACATGCAACTAATAAGGAAATAAAGAGTAATAGTAAAACTTATAATAAGCAGACGCCAAAACAAACAAATCAATGTCATGCTTCAAATTGTATGTTTGTGCATGTACCATAATACAATTATAAGAACATTATATATTTTCTTACTAGAAAGAAGATGTAGAGAGAACAACCCCGCAAGTACGTGTGGGACGGCTCTATGTATATACTCTGGAAGAACAGTCAAACACCCCTCAACTAAAACAATGGACTAGTCTTGACATGCCAGGTATTCTGGACATAAAATGGTCAAACCAGTCTATTGATGGAAAACCTACCTTTGCACTCGTAAATTCTGTGGGACAGTTGAAACTGTTTGGTATCCATGGTGATGAAAGAAGTGTTTCCATGGTAACAGAGACACAAATTGGTCCTGAGTGTCTTGGACTTTCTCTAGAGTGGAACAATATGCTAAATGAGAGGTAAGTTGTGGAGAATAGGGACATATTTAGAAAGAGGCTCTTTTTTCAAGTCTTTATTTTTACGTTGTATTACAACAGTCTGTGAAGAAAGCATTTACTTACTTTATGGCATCACCATTACAGCAACATACATAACTACATAAAGTGTTGTCTGTTGCTCCTTATGATAGCTTTTTAGGTAAATATATATTAAAACTAATAACAGTCTATTAATTCATTTTAAAATTATTTAATATTTATAATTATGTGATCTTTGATTTTAAGAAATACTCTGTGAAAGATACAAACAGTCTAAGTCTGTTTTCAGCACTAATTTATACACTCAATCATTTCTCAGAACATACTGAGTGTAAAGATGTGACATCACAATAGTACAACGTGATGGCATAATACCAGAAAATGATGTCACGATTAGAAGCAATTAGAAGCAATTAGAAGCAATCAATTTTTTATATGAATGAAGCATTCTGGTTGGTTTAAAAGGGTGCAGTGATAAAAATTGGACCTATGAAAACCTTAATTTAGCAAAAATGGAGAGACAGGAAGGGTGTTTAGTGATATAGTAATAAATAGAGAATAATCGACAGTGTCAGTGTGATACGAAAAATATGTCACGAGAACACATTGTAATTCGGTTAAAAAACGAGTTCAAGGAACAAGTTTTTTAACCAAAAAACTGCTGTGACGATATCACTTTTGTCTGATACTAAAATATGTCACTGAGAAATCATTATAAATCACTGATAGATATATAATACAGGGTTCCGGAAATACGGTTGCCCGACGGCCCGGGCAAGTGGATTTAGGGTGCGGGCAAGTGACCTTCGAAAATCTGGTTGCCCGCCACTTGCCCGACGGACATTTCCATTCCAGACCAAATCAAGTGGCAAACTAGCCATATCAGAATTTTATTTTGATAACTAAATAAAACTGGCCGCTCTTTTTCGCCGCTAGCGAACGTTAATAAGATCAGACAACATTCGGTACAATCAACAATCTCGCGCCAGGCAGCTTAATTTGTGGCATTATTTCAGTAAACAACTAATTAACCCACACGCACATTTCACACCGTTTGAAAACAACACCGTATCACAATTTATCCTGACATGACCGTCAGACGTGTGTCCATCGGCCAATGAAATCGCGGCAATTATGTCCGTGACCTTCCAACCATAAACATACTTTCAGAAATCGTTTCCAAATAATCTCTGAACGTCATGTGTAATAGACACAAAAGAAAACTCTTTCTTAATTTGCAAACTTAATGTGTCAAAATAATGATTGACAGACAGACCCACATGACGTTATGTTTTTGTTTAGATAATCTTGCCGAAGACTTTTTCGTAACGAAAATACATTTTCTTTTACTCGAAGCACTCGTTTAGTAATGCGCTTTTTTGAGGTGTTTGGTGTATTTCATTGATATTGTCTGTAATTAAACGTATATGGAAGTGCATACTACACTAGATAAGTTGCCTAACAGCGATATGCGCATGTCATGGGTTTTCTCGATTTCAGAACAATCACGGAACCTTTTTCTCAAGTTGTGAACTTTCGCTTTTGATAAATAAAGTTACTGCTATTGCATGTACTTCTTGAACAATTCCTAGGGGAAACCCTAGTCATGCCTCTTGCTTTCATCTAATTCCCATTAGTTAAAATACAAAGGCGTAGGAACGTTACCGTGGTTGCAGAAATTAGGGGCCAAGTGCATATTTTTAATAACGTTTTTGTCTTGTTTCTTTAATTGTCACACTTTTAAATGAACTCAATAGCTTCTTTTTTTCTGTCAACTGGTTAATTGTACACACTGTGACATTAAAAGTTCCATACACTAGCTGCCAAGCAATTTTTTTGGATGGTCATCAAAAGTAATGGGGTTGTGTGTGTGGTGATTGGTGGGGTGAGAGGGCAGAATAAAATGAGTTTGTATACTGTCACATTCATCATTTTATGATTTAAGTAACACAAATATGTAATAGACACAAAAGAAAAAAAAATGGAACCATTTGTTTTTTTTATATGAATTAATACAATGATTAACTAATACATAAAATACATTCACCCTTTCTTTTCTAACTAAGTATAATGGTCCAAATTATGCGGCGATCCTTCCCATTTAACACGAATAATGGTACAGCGCCGATATGGGGAATTAAGTGTTCTTAAATTTGGGGCAAGTGACATTATGGGCAGGGCAAGTGACTTTTGAAAACCCACTTGTTTAACGGCTCATCAACACCTTGTTTAGGTTATTTTGAGTGGCCCCACCGAAAGGCAAAGGAAAAGTAGGTATCTGTAAACCCTGCCCAACTCTCACTATCAGATTGATTGATATGGTTCTTTAACATACTGGGAGGATAGACTCCAATACACGGGACCGCCTGGTTTACGTACCTATCAGTTTCTTTAGCGGAGCCGTTAAACACGAATTGCGACCGTTAAACGACTGTTCTACTATCAAAAGTCAACATTTCAATACCGGTTAGCCTGTTTCTTGAAAGTTTTTCTCTCTTTTTCACGCTTTCAAATAAAACTGAATGACGTCACGTTTTTGACGGTTTAACATCATATGACTGGATTGCGACGGATTATGCACTATTAATATGTCACACTTTTTTTAACATCAACCAATCGGATTGCAGGAGTTTTGTCAAGGGTATTAGAAAACACGTTTATATTTCATATCAGAGATGAGACAAAGATTACAGTGTCCGACTCCACAGGAAGTGTGCATGTGTATCAGCTGTGTGGAGGTGGGCTACAGTTACTAGCCTCGTGGAAAGCCCACGACTTTGAGGCATGGATAACAGCCTTTGATCAGTGGAATACTCATGTGATCTTATCAGGTAAGGTTATAATACTTTCATTTAAAAAATAAAACACGCACTTGAGGACTCGAAAACAAATGACAGCTGATAATGAAGAGAATTTGAGTTGCAGTAAACTTGCATTTTGAAATATTGTGAAGATAAGAACCTTACCTAATCCTTTTCCTATGTGTTTTTTTTGTCTTTGATGTTATCGGCATTCCCATTTCAGTGTTTTTCTTTATAAAAAGAAGGGTATACTCCGTAAATTTAAAAATGTAACATTTTTGATTTTCGATTATTTTTAGTATGCTGTTTTTTGGTTCAATTTAAGATTGTTTTTTCTTATTATGTTATTACACAAGTCTCTTTGTCTCAAAGGTTAACATATGGTGACAAACAGTTGCATAATATTTGCTCTATTTCTTTCAGTTAAAATACATTTAACTTCTTTTAACAGCTCTAAAATTCAAAAAATACCAAGTGTTGTGTTTTCAAATGTACTGAGTGTATTTGATGAAGTTGATTACGGTATACTAAGTTTGTTCATTTTGCTCACCTCTAGGTGGAGATGACTGTAAATTGAAGGTGTGGGACATGAGAATGGGCACCTCTACACCCACCTTAACCAGTAAAAGGTACGTTATACATGTCTCAGTAATGTTCTTTTATATGGACATACTTGCAGTTTCTCTGCCAGTTTGATGCAATAAACTAAAACTCGGTATGTTATTGTAGGGTAAAATTATTGTATTTTAGGCAGTGATTTTAGGTATGCATCTTTTATGGGTATCTGCATCACCAAGGGAAATCCAACCCTTAGTATAACGTTTGATAAGTTCCATACTCTGCAAATCTTCTGACAAAAACAGTAGTACTGAAGGTTACTATCGTACAAGTTATAGATGGAAAGTTGCTACCTTGCATGGTTGATATGAAAGTTGCTACCTTGCATGGTGGATATGAAAGTTGCTACCTTGCATGGTTGATATGATGATATGAAAGTTGCTACCTTGCATGGTTGATATGATGATATGAAAGTTGCTTCCTTGCATGGTGGATATGAAAGTTGCTACCTTGCATGGTTGATATGAAAGTTGCTACCTTGCGTGGTGGATATGAAAGTTGCTACCTTGCGTGGTGGATATGAAAGTTACTACCTTGCATGGTGGATATGAAAGTTGCTACCTTGCATGGTGGATATGAAAGTTGCTACCTTGAATGGTCGATATGAAAGTTGCTACCTTGCATGGTGGATATGAAAGTTGGTACCTTGCGTGGTTGATATGATGATATGAAAGTTGCTACCTTGAATGGTGGATATGAAAGTTGCTATCTTGCATGGTGGATATGAAAGTTGCTACCTTGCATGGTTGATATGATGATATGAAAGTTGCTACCTTGCATGGTTGATATGAAAGTTGCTACCTTGCATGGTTGATATGATGATATGAAAGTTGCTTCCTTGCATGGTGGATATGAAAGTTACTACCTTGCATGGTCGATATGAAAGTTGCTACCTTGCATGGTTGATATGAAAGTTGCTACCTTGCAAGGTGGATATGAAAGTTGCTACCTTGCGTGGTTGATATGATGATATGAAAGTTGCTACCTTGCATGGTGGATATGAAAGTTGCTATCTTGCATGGTGGATATGAAAGTTGCTACCTTGCATGGTTGATATGATGATATGAAAGTTGCTACCTTGCATGGTTGATATGAAAGTTGCTACCTTGAATGGTTGATATGAAAGTTGCTACCTTGCATGGTGGATATGAAAGTTGCTACATTGCATGGTTGATATGAAAGTTGCTACCTTGCATGGTTGATATGAAAGTTGCTACCTTGCGTGGTTGATATGAAAGTTGCTACCTTGCATGGTTGATATGAAAGTTGCTACCTTGCATGGTTGATATGAAAGTTGCTACCTTGCATGGTTGATATGAAAGTTGCTACCTTGCATGATATGAAAGTTGCTACCTTGCATGGTGGATATGAAAGTTGCAACATTGCATGGTTGATATGAAAGTCGCTACCTTGCATGGTTGATATGAAAGTTGCTACCTTGCATGGTTGATATGATGATCAGAAAGTTGCTACCTTGCATGGTGGATATGAAAGTTGCTATCTTGCATGTTGATATGAAAGTTACTACTTGGTACTTCCTTACATCACAAAGACTGTACTAATTATGATCTAAATATACAGTGCACATGTGTGATGTTTTTAGCTTGACTATTCGAAGAATAAGAGAGCTTATGTAATTACCCCGGGGTCGGCATCGACGTCCCACATCAAGGTTTGCGTGTAAGCTGTGTTTACAAGTCTATATCTCTTACATTTCTTATCCTAGCACAACCAAATTTGGCCATGGGCTTCCTTATAGCATTATCTTAAGGGCTGCTTACGCAATTTTGGTTGCTGTAACCCATGGGCTCCCATGGAACCCAAATTATAATAGCCCATAAAATGTGTCACATTTCACATCATATTTTGCATGTAAGCTGTGTTTACAAGTCTATATCTCTTGCAATTATTACCCTAGCACAACCATATTTGGCCATGGGCTTCCTTATAGCATTATCTTAAGGGCTGCATAAGCAATTTTGGTTCCTGTATACTCTGGGCTCCCATGGAACCCAAATTATGATAGCCCATAAAATGTGTCCCATTTCACATAACATTTTGCATGTAAGCTGTGTTTACAAGTATATAACTCTTACAATTCTTACCCTAGCACAACCAAATTTGGCCATTAGCTACCTTATAGCATTATCTTAAGGGCTGCTTACGTAATTATGGTTCCTGTAACCCCTGGGCTCCCATTGAACCCAAATTCAGATAGCCCTTAAAATGTGTCTGTTTCACATCAATTTTGCAGGTAAGCTGTGTTTACAGGTCTATATCTCTTACATTTCTTGTCCTAGGTGAACTAAATTTTTGAATGGGTTTCCTTATAGCATGTTATAAAGGGTTGGGTAAGTAATTTTGTCTTCTGCAATTCTGGGCTCCCATGGAACCCAAATTGTGATGGCCCATAAAATGTGCAATAAAGGCAGATCTAGGTTTGCATGTAAGCATGTATATATCTATAATTTTGGTTTGGGATTTCTTATAGCATTATGCATCTTATTCATACTTCACCGATATTGGGGCATGGGTCCCTCATGCCCCCGCCCCCACCCCCGCCCCCACTAAACCCCCCACCTCCATACTTTTTTTTTTTTTACATATTTCTGTGTTGTTTTGGTCAATTCTTACACTTACCTATGTTGCCCCCCTCCCCTTCCACCCCCTCCCCCTTCACCCCCTCTGCCTCCAACCCCTCCCCCACCACTAGAAACTGGAATATTTTTATATACATATATCTGTGTTGTTTTGGAAATTTCTTATACATAGCTTCTTACACATATATCTTGTTCTGTAATGTATTTACAGGCATACCATGGGTGTTTGTAGCATTCAGAGCAATCCAGTACAAGAACACATTTTGGCCACAGGAAGGTATATATTGTACAGTTATGTTTATGAGATACAGGCGCATAGTTGTCTAGACGCATATACGCAGCTGCGTATGAAAATGTTGATAAGAACACAAAATTAATGCATTTGAAGGCAATTTCAATAATATGTTAGTATTGCAATCAACCGTGCGAATGATGAAACATCTAGCTATGCGCCTGAGATACACCATTTGTAAAACATATTTTGCACAATCATCATGCTAAAACATATTGTCATTGTGGTGCCTTTTATTATTCGTTTACCACATCTGACAATATCAGGGACTTTCCTAGGCTCAATTTAGGGCCGAACTTCGGCCCCATCCCAATCCAAAATATCGTCATATTTTCCCAAAAACAAAATATTTTCCCAAAAAAACACAATTTAATTTATTTGTATATTAAATGACAATGTATTTGTTGCTGACTTGTATAGACTTGTATAAGAGCTTGATTTAGAAACTATTCCAAACATTTTTAGTGCCTTACTATGTAATATAGTAGGATTATTATTTTTCCCAATTTGTAGATTTCACGCGCATTTTTCCCCAATTCAAAAGGCCCCTGGCCGCACTTCCAAAAATGCAGAAAATTCCCTAAATATACAAGACACTCAACAAATTGTGTTTGTATTTTTGTATTAATATAGTGTCAGACTTGTTAAATGTGAGATAAAAGGAATTCTATTGTGCTAAATAGTATGGATGTACATGGCTCCTCATAATTGCAATAGTTGAGGAATATAGTGATGTTCTTGTGCGAGTTGTCCGTCGTCCGTCCGTCAACCATCCGTCATCAGTTCGTCGTTAACTTTTGCCTTGTAAATGCAATAGGACTTCATTATGAATCAGATCTTTATGAAAACTAGTCGAATCGAATTAGTAACACCAGAGTTATGGCCCTTTTTTTGCTGAAAAATGCCATATTAAGCCTTGTGAACACTTTAGCACCTTCATTTATTATTTGATCTTTACCAAACATGCACATATTGTTATTATCAATGAAAGCTCGGACAAGTTTGAAAACCATCCAAATCGGATCAGTAACACCGGAGTTGTGTCCCTTGTTTTTTTCTGAAAAATGCCATTTTCGGCCTTGTGAACACTCTAGCACCTTCATTTATTATTTGATCTTTACTAAACCTTCACAGATTGTTAATATCAATGAAAGCTTAGAAAAGATCGAAAACCAGCCAAATTGGCTCAGTAACACTGGAGTTATGGCCCTTGTATTTTTTCCCTGAAAAAATGTATGCCTTGTGAAATTCGGCAGGGATGATGAGTATAAGCCTGTTCAAGGATATTCATTAGTTCCGTTTCTGAGTTAGGTCAGAGTGTTTTTAGCTTGACTGATCAGAGATCAGCAGAGCTTATGCCGTGGTGCGGCGTCCGTCGTCCATCTGTCCGTAAACTTTTATTTGTAGCGACTACTCCTCTGAAACTACTGAAAGGATATTCATGAAACTTTACAAAAATGTTGCCTATGAAGTCTAGTTGATCCTAGCAAAAATTCATGTTGATGTGAAATCCAAGATGGCCGCCAAATCTAAAAATAGATTTTTAAAATACAAGTTTGTAGCGACTACTTCTTGAAAACTCTAAGTGATATTGATATGGGACTTTTTCTAAATTGATCAGCATGACATGATGTTGATCCTTGTCGAAAATCGTTTTGATTCGGCGTTAAACATGGCTGCCAGCGGCCATCTTTGTTTACATAGAGTTATATAATGAAAACTTGTAGCGATTACTCCTCTGAAACTACTTGATTGATTTTCATGAAACTTCACAGGAATGTTGCTCTTGATGTCTAATTGATCCTAGCAAAATTTCAGGTTGGCCGGAAATTCAAGATGGCCACCACGGCTAAAAATAGATTTTCAAAATACAAGTTTGTAGCGACTCTTTCTTGAAAACTTTAAGTGATATTGATATGGGACTTTTTCTAAAATGATCAGCATGACATGATGTTGGTCCTTGTCAAAAATCGTTTTGATTCGATGTTAAACATGGCAGTCAGCGGCCATCTTTGTTTACATAGAGTTAAATAATGAAAACTTGTAGCGACTACTCCTCTGAAACTACTTGACGGATTTTCATGAAACTTCACAGGAATGTTGCTCTTGATCTCTAATTAATCCTAGCAAAATTTCAGGTCGGCTGGAATTTCAAGATGGCCGCCACGGCTAAAAAGCGACTACTTCCTGAAATCAAAATCAATCAGTAGAGCTTCAAGGTCATTGACCTCTTGTTTTTATTTTGCTTCTCAGACCCTCTGACCCTAATTTTAGTAAAAATGAAAAAACAAAAAGAACTCAAAACACTTTTTTTTACATAACACCAAAAAAATGATAAGAAATGTAACAAGTATCTGTATTTTGGTCCCGCATTTCAGCCAACCACATGATCATGTTTGAAAATTAACGTAAAATTAGAATATCACAACTGTTATATAGATTCTTTTCTGGTCAATGTTAAGTTTTACAATGTGTCTTAACATCATTACAAGCTACCTCATACCTAGGTATATTTAAGGTTCAGTAATTTTTTTCCCTTCCTTATATGAAACTTTTTCAGAAAAGAATTTGAGAACAAAAAAAAAAATGTAAAAAAAAATGGCCTCCCAGTTTAGGATGGCCTACGGTCTTTGAACTTTATACAAGATACATTGACAGAAGTATAGGTCTTGCCCAAAGGCAATGGTGGTAAATCTCCTTTTTTGATTCATTATACCCACGCAAACAAAGTTTGAGAGGGTATTATAGGAGTCACTGCAGCGGATAGTCTGTCGGTCGGTCTGTTTAATCTTGTGGAGCGAACTACTTCTACCATTTTCATGATATGGAATTGAAACTTTGTGTACATGATCAACATAAAGTGTAGATGTGCGTGACACAATTTTGGTATGGCTCACTCAATTCCATACAGAGTTATTGCCCTTGCACTTAGTCAAAATTGCTATACTAAGCATTTGCAATCTTGTGGAGCGAACTTCTTTTACAATTTTCAAGATATGGCATTGAAACTTTGTATACCGTGCATGATCAACATGAAGTGTAGATGTGCGTGACACAATTTTGGTTTGGCTCACTCAATTCCATGCAGAGTTATTGCCCTTGCACTTAGATAAAATTGCCATATTCAGCATATGCAATCTTGTGGAGTGAACTACTTTTACAGTTTTCAAGGTATTGAATTGAAAATTTGTATACTTGATCAAAATGAAGTCTAGATGTGCGTGACACAATTTTGGTGTGGCTCGCTCCATTCCATGCAGAGTTATTGCCCTTGCACTTAGTCAAAATTGCTATATTCAGCATATGCAATATTGTGGAGCGAACTTCTTCAACAGTTTTCAAGATACTAAATTGAAACTTTGTATACCTGATTACAATGATGTGAAGATGTGCGTGACACAAATTTGGTTCGGCTCGGTCAATTCCATGCAGAGTTATTGCTTTTGAACTAAGTCAAAATTCAGTTGCTATATTCATCATTTGCAATCTTGTGGAGCAAACTGCTTTTACAATTTGGAAGATATTGAATTAAAACTTTGTGTACATGATAAACATGAAGTGTACATGTACATGACACAATTTTGGTGTGGCTCAGTCAATTCCATGCAGAGTTTTTGCCCTTGATCTTACTTAAAAATTGTTTGCGGGTGTATTTATCACCTTCATTGATAGTTCTAGTTGATTTTGGTTAAGGTTTTTAGACCTACTGGTCAGAGGTCAGCAGGGCTTATTCTAAAGTGTTTTGTCTGGCAGCATGGGCATCGGCGTGCAAGAAAGGTCTATCAGATACCTAAACAATACATGCCCATCTAGATGGGTATTTCAAACTCATCCATAAGCTAGTGAACATAAATGAACTTGATCTGAAAGTTTGTGTTGCTTCAATAAAAATGAGTTATAAATCAACAATTGGCATATGCTGGTAAACAGTTTAGTATTATTCATATTATATTACAGAATATTTGTGTGTGTTTTCTGAACAAGAAATGAAAAGTGTGACTTTAGTGTTTACATGGGTCGTTTGTAATTGCTTATTGTGGTTTAGTTCTAGCATTGCCCATGAAAAAAATAAAATGAAATGATGTAAAAATGATTGAATTGGTATTTCCTTTTTATTTTATTGAAAAACATTCAACCCATCGATATATATAACCCAAAACGTAGCGGTGTAGTTAGCAGTTTTGAGAAGTGTATGTATATCTATTATATAGCTATGATGAACAACTGCTGATATGGGACACTCGTCAGATGAAACAACCAATCACGGAGGTCAGGCTCGGCGGAGGTATATGGCGCATCAAGTGGGAGCCAATCGCTGCCAAACACATACTAACAGCCACGATGTACAATGGTTTTCATGTGATAGACACATCAGAGATCCATGGTAAGCTTTGCAAAATATTGCACTTAAAGGGACACATGACAATTTTAAGATTTTATAAACTTGCCACGTTCCGTTACTTTTTCTTCAAAACATGCATTTTTTCAGTTGTTAATATTAATTATAAGAATAGTTTAAAGCAGATTGTTTCTGCTGCACCAAGAATATATTTAAACCTATGGTAGAATAAGAAGACATTTCTTTATTTAACTATACTAAACCAAATTGCTAAGTACCAATCTAAGAATATGTCAGTAATATTCTCATTGTTTTGTGTATTTTGAGCTTGATTAGAGATACGGTTAAACTGCAAAATAACGAGTGTAAATCGTCTGCTCTGATTTCATGAACATATTTTAAATTTTTTAAGTCAATGTGTTTTCACAGAAATAAGTTATAACACTTATACAACTGGGTATATAGGATTTTATTAAGTATTTCGAATTAGTGAAGCTTTCGATGTTCCTAATTCTAAAATATGCCAGTTAAAATTATTTTGACATCATGTTTTACTAGCATTACCACTACAAATGTGTTTGCAAAAGAAATTTTCGAAATATTTAATCTTAACACTGAATTACAGTTACTTAAATTTCAAACAGTAATGAATTTAAAGGGAGTTAATTTAAGATTATCCATATTTCATTTTTTATAGACGGAAAATCTGCGATAAATGGGTCAAATTTTTATGTTTTTTTCTATTATTTCATACCAATTTTAAGAATTTTATATCTTTAAGCGATCTTTGACTCATGTTATGTGTTTTATCAGTACATTTCATGTTTTCATATAAAGGAAAGGTAACTCTCAAAAGATGTAAATTTAAACAAAAAATAAATGTTTTACAAACTATGGGTCAAAAAAAAAATACTTATCATATATATATTCTAAAATATATGTAAAATAAGAAATTAGTTAAGATAAACAAGTCGATACTTAGAAATGTGTTCAGTGTATATACAGGCAGGTTTAAAGTAAAAATGAGAGATTACTAAATAGATTCTTTAATTTTATGGCTTTATAAAAAAAGTTCAAGATTGTCACAAGTCCCTTTAAAATGACTTGACAGTATTTTAGTCATCTCATAAATATCTCATAAAAATATGATCTTGAATAGAGACTACTGGTAACCATTATTGTTGAAAATAAAAATTAAGTGTTATTTGCTTTCAGGTAAACCCCTTGCAGTAAAATCTCATTACACAGAGCACCAGTCCATTGCCTATGGGGCAGACTGGTGCAGGTTTCCAGAGACAAAACAACTATCAGTAGCAGAGAATCAGTTCGCATCACAGTCTAAAAACTTTACCATAGCAACTTGCTCATTTTATGATCATTTGCTGAAATTATGGAGTTACAGTGATAAATGTGATGATAAATGTGATTATACATAGAATACAAGAGTTATTTTATTTGAGTCCGTGACATATTCATGACAGTTACAAGTAGCTATCCCGAGCACAAAAGCCAAATTTTACAACATATGTACACCGTTTGTAGAACTACTGACAACAAGTATACATATATATAACTTGCATGTCGTGAGAATCCAAACTATTGCTTTGTTTAACCAGCCAGGCCAAACCCCAAAACTGGAGCATCAAATTACCAACTCATAATTTGTTTTGCATATATTCAATCACAGGTGTAGTAAGAACCCATGAATAAACCTAAACTTTTAATTGGCAAATATACATTATTATATAACCTGAACACCTGGATAGAGTTTTGATAAATGATTTAGCAGCGGAATTTTGCTGTTATTTGACAGAATTTTGCTGTTATTTGGCGGGTTAGTTTCTTTAATATCTACATCATCATGATAAGGACGGCCAATACTAATATGATACAAGGGTTAGCTTGTACATAAAAGCTTCCATTTAACTAATTAGAAATGCTAAATAAGGATAGGAATTCTTCCTTGTATTTAGGGCACTTTATCAACATATGCAGACATTTAAAATGGTACCGCATTTTAAATAATGATTGTGGGGAGCAGGAATTTAAGATTAATCAAAATAAATTTACATGTGATGTGACATGTTTCTTAGCTCAAAACTCTAGCCAAGTTTGGTCAAGATCAGATGCAAAGTGAAAGTGCTATAGCTTGATATTGAAAAGTCGGACAGGCAGAGGAATGATTACAGACCATGGTAGAAGCCAGAATGGCCAAGGCTTAAAAAAAATAATGCAGTTTGTGTGTTGTCGTTTGCTTGTTGGCACACTAGCACTTTCATCCGATCTGTTATTATTGTTTTCTTTTATTTTGGATCTTGTAGACCAGAGTTGTGGCTGCAAAGGCAAATAACATTAAAGTATAATCTAAGGGAAACAACGTTAATTCATAATGATATCCAGTATGAGTTACTTCCCTTTATTGATCATATTAGGACGTATTATGTCGGTGGCGTCTGTCCGTCCATTAACTTTTACCTGACAACTGATTGTTGCTACTAACTTTTCAGACTAAGATCTACAACAGAAACCTTTTCCACATCTTCAGCATGATCCTATAAATTCATCTGATAAAAGCCCATATCTCATATTTTCTTAATTATTTCCCTTTGAAAAAGGGTTTAACCTAAAACTTAACCTTGCCAACAACAGGCATATATGTCCCGCAAGGTGGAGCTCTTGTTTGCACATGTTGGGCCCATATTTATATTTACCATTCATCCATCCATATTTATATGACAGTCAATTTTTTTGTGATCGATGCAGACCGCCCCATTTTCCTCAGTGTAGAACCAGTAATGTAAATAAGTGGGTTGTCTGCCTCCACCACAAAAAATCAAATGTCATACGTAAAATGTTCTGAAAAGTGATGTTAAAAAGAAATTGACATTTGGCATATAAATGCGTGGTATTCCAGTACGGCAAGTTGATACAATGGGGTCACATGTCTTACATAGACTTATATAGGAAAAAGCTTAAAACATTTTAAAAACCATAAGACCATCATGAATTACAGAATGATTTGTTAAAAGCTATGGTAAACCCATTTACCTATATACAAAGAAAATTCTGTTCAAAATTAATGGAGACCCTGGGGTCAGTTAGACACCACCACGGCATTCAGTTTTGCATGGATTTAAGAAACTCTTCTCTGAAACTGTAAGATCAAGCTTGTCTGATAGTCGGCATGAAGGGCTGATAGTCCTCAAGTTAGATCAAACTAGAACTATCACTGAAGGTGATGAATACCCCCACTTAAAATTCTAGTCAAACAAAGGGCCATATTCTGTAATAAATTAGGCAATCAACAATGGGTGATGTACCAGTAAATATGAATGAAGCATTCTGATTGGTTCAGTGATAAAAATTGGACCAATGAAACCAGTTAATTTAAAACTCAGTACATTCTTAGAACTCGTTGAGGTTTTACTTGACATTGAGTAATGAGGTTCTTGAAATCCACAAACAATCTCCATGCAGAGTTATCATTCCGTATATTCACATATACCTCTGATAACTACTACATTTTGGTAAAACCTGTTAAATTGGAATATTTTTGCCTGAAACCTATTTATTTCTTCTGTAAATATAATTTTCAGAATATCCGCAAATTAGATGTTGCAAGATTTAAAATAATGCATGAAAACAATTTAGTTTTAATTGGTACTATTTTCCTACCAAAATAATATGTACTTAGGTCTCCTCAATCGATACGCACATTTCAAACTGAAGCTTGATAGCAAAAAATTACTAAAACGAGAGAAACGCCTGGTGGCATTAAAGCCGGGGTTTTCCAAAATGTGAAAGATGAGTGCCTGTGTGTTTGGTGAAACTATTTAATAAACCTTTTCTAGACAGATTGTATTTCTGGGAGTGGCAGGATGCTTTAATGTTGAAAACCTAGTTACCTTACATACTGTCCAAGTTTTATAATAATTGCACATGGCAATGCTGAGATACAAAAAAATAATTGGACATGGCAGGGCCGAGATATAAAAAACAAATGTTGATGCCCGTATAACAAAGTTAAAAAGGCTAACATAACATATATTTTGGAGAAAGTAGGTCATAGTGACCTAGTTTTCAGGGTACGGTCAGTGACTGATGAGAGGAATTGAATTGAATTGGTGTTTTAAGGCGCACCAACACATGAAAGGTTATATGGCGCCTAACATGAATGAACATGCCAGGCTTATCCTCCATGTACATGGAGATAAAATATGGAGAATGGGCCTAAAATCTTCTCACCCTGAACTGCAGAGATGCTGCAAATTCTATTGTAGACACTCCATTTATGCTTGAGCCACATTATAGTTTTTATGCCACTGCTCTAGTGAGATGGCATCTGAAACAATGCAGGGGTCATGATGAAGACCTTTAATGAGCATGAACAAAAAAATGATAAAATGAACATGAATGCCTGATGAGAGGATGGACCGCTGTTAACATTTGATGAAGATCGGACATGGTAATGCTGAGATAACAAAAACTTTATTTCCCCACCCCATCCCCAGCCGAAACTTAAAAGGTTAACGTAACGCATATTTTGGAGAAAGTAGGCCACAGTGACCTTGTTTTCAGGGTATGGTCAGTGCTTGGTGAGAGGAAGGTGCTGTTAAAGTTTGATGAAAATCGGAAGTGGTAATGCTGAGATACAAAATGTTGACGCTCGCCCTCCAGGTTTACGCCAATCTATAAGCAGATTTTTTTTTCTCCAAAAAAAAGACCTCGTAGAAAAACAATTTGAAAATATTGAATATAGGTCTATATTTTATCTGCGGATCATGTGAAATGATTTGTTATAAACATCGTCATAACTTTTTTGAATAATCACGTGACCTAACCGTTCGCCCTACTTTCTTTGAAGTTGACGGTCAATGTAATGATTCTGGGTAGAGATTGATCCAGAAACACAAAATTCTAATAATAAAATAATTCCAAAATGATTTAATAGACTGTTGCAAGTGTTTTCTTAGGTCAAAAGCAGTAACTTGCTGTTATCTACCAATTAAAACAAGAGGGCCAAGATTGCCCTATATCGATCACCTGAGTACTGGCCCATCGAAATCTTATGGTCATATACAATCTGTGCAAGTTTGGTTAAGATTGTTCAAGAAATGTGGCATCTGTTGTGTTAACAACATTGATATAAAGACACTGAAAAAGTTTGGTAAAGATCAAATACACAATGAAGGTGCTAGAGTGCAACCCTTGGGGCATGGCCAAATGTGACCCAAGGGCTACATGTAATATATGAGAGCTGTGTGCCTTGTGGTTTCAGAGAAGTTTTTTAAGTTTTTCCCTGTACAAGTCTATGTAAAATATGTGACCCTGGGGCAGGGCCAAATGTGACTTTAATAAACTTGGTAAAGGACCATATAAAGCTCATATTAAATGCAAAATTATTATACCTCTGTCTCTTGTAGTTTCAGAGAATATTTTTTAAATTTATTTACTATATAAATCTATGTAAAACTGTGGCCCCGGGGCTGGGCCAAATTTGGCCCCAGGGTCACCATTTGAACCAACATGGTGGAGGACCATACGCTTATAGCAAATGCAAAATATTAAACCTCTGGCTCTTGCAGTTTCAGGGAAGAAGATTTTTTTAAGTTTTTCCCTAGATAAGTCTATGTAAAACTCTGACACCCGGGGCGGGGCCAAATGGTGACCCTGGGCCTTATGTGACCGCAGGGTCACCATTTGAACAAACTTGGTAAAGGACCACAATCTTATAGCAAAGGCAAAATATTAAACCTCTGGCTCTTGTAGTTTCAGAGAAGATTTTTTAATTTGTTTCCATTATAAGTATGTACAACTGTGACCCCAGTGGCGGAGCCGAATTTGACACCAGGGTCACCATTTGAACAAACTTGGTAGTGGACCATACGCTTATAGCAAATGCAAAATTAAACATCTGGCTCAAGCAGTTTCAGAGAAGATTTTTTTAGTTTTTCCTTATACAAGTCTAATGTAAAACGTTACCCCTGGGGCAGGGCCAAATCTCAAATGTGACCCCAGGGTCACCATTTGAACAAACTTGGTAAAGGACCACAATCTTATAGCAAAGGCAAAATATTAAACCTCTGGCTCTTGTAGTTTCAGAGAAGATTTTTTAATTTGTTTCCATTATAAGTATGTACAACTGTGACCCCCGTGGCGGAGCCGAATTTGACACCAGGGTCACCATTTGAACGAACTTGGTAGTGGACCATACGCTTTTAGCAAATGCAAAATTAAACATCTGGCTCAAGCAGTTTCAGAGAAGATTTTTTTAGTTTTTCCCTATACAAGTCTAATGTAAAACGTGACCCCTGGGGCAGGGCCAAATCTCAAATGTGACCACAGGGTCACCATTTTAAACAAACTTGGTAAAAGACCATAATCTTATAGTAAATGCAAAATATTAACCTCTGGCTCTTGTAGTTTCAGAGAATATTTTTTTTTATATATATAAGTCGATGTAAAACTGTGACCCCCGGGGCGGGGCCAAATTAGACCCCAAGGTGACTATTTGAACAAACTTAGTAGAAGACATAAGCTGATGCTACATGTAATACATGAAAGCTCCGTGCCTTGTGGTTTCAGAGAAGATTTTTAAAAAAACAAAACTATATAATTATGTCTATGAAAAACATGCAAAATCTCAATATACAAACGTTGGACCCCTCGCGCAAGGTCATTTTTGACCCCGGGAACTTCATTTGAACAAACTTGATAGTCTAGGAACTGTCGAAATCTGTCCAGCGTTTCTTAAGATTTTTTAAGGTTTCGAACATATATGGTAATGGCGGCCATCTTGGATGTTGCAGTCCTAATTTTAACAATTCTAAAACGCATTTACCTGTGGATCATCCATGTGAAGTTTGGTCAAAATTTAATGATGGATGGACGGACGAATAGTGATCCCAATAGATCACCTGGCTTGGCTCAGGTGGTCTAAAAAGAATTTCAAGGAATGTCTGTAAATTTAGGCTATGAAGAGGAATAATTCTCTACTTACTCGAGTTATGGTTCTGTGCTCTGCACTACCTCTCATTGCCGGCTTTCATTGTGTGAAGTTTCATTTCAAATCAAGCTCGAGAGAAGAAACAGATCAAGGGACGAATACATTACCACCAATTATTTTTTTCCGGCTTTAAATTGACCCCTTCGCAGGGATCACACATTTTTGCCGACAAATCTGTCAGAAAACTCGGAAGTCTATTCCATCAACAGTCATATTTTGCAACAAGACCATTTCTAACCCTATTAACAAGGTTTACATACTGAACCAAACAGCTAACACACCAGTAGATAATATGTATGAACTTATTATATGTCGACTGGTAGCGTTGGAGACCGGTGATTTGAATGATTTGTTTAAATTGTCGTTATTGAAGAGATATAAGTCTCGTTCAGAATGAAATTTTAGATTTATTGATTGTTATTATTGAGATAATAAAGGTATCGTCTACTGGTGCGTTGTCTATTCTGGTGAGAATCCACAATATGAACAGCTTTAACCTAGCCAGTCCCAACCCCACGACTGAAATGTTGAATCAAGAGGTTTGGTTCAGTATATATATGTAACTTGATTTTTTTTTTGAGAATCCACAATATGAACAGCTTTAAACTAGCCAGGCCCAACCCCTAACTGAAATGTTGAATTAAGAGTAACCAACTCTCATTTTACGCTTGTTCTATCACAAGTATTGCTGGTTAGTTCATTTAAATTATTTTCCAACAGTATTTTTCGTATAACCAAATTTACCATTACTACAAAAGGATGTAGTGGGTGCAAATAATCCACTTAGCTTGGACAGGGTTTGCATCTTAACAATAATTGAATATAAATTATAATACAGTGGTAAATAAAAGATAATAGAACTACAAGTTATATGCATGTTTTATGGTTTTATTATATATCAATCAGTGATCCCGCATAAATAAAACGGGGATTTCAATTACAACAATTATAACACATGGTGTTTATACCTCATTTGAACCCACTGTGGTTTACTTATGCGCTGCATTCAATATCTTCACCTATAGAAGGGATGTAATGGTAATAAATTGACTAGAAGAAATTGCAGTCAGGAATTTAAATGATATGTTAAGTTCATAATCGCTTAAAAGTGAATTTCTTGCAAATTGCACATGGATACATGGCATGTTCTGCAAAGTGTGCAAACTAGCTGGAATGTTTTTTAATGTAGATTATGCAAGTATGGCTGAGTTATGGTCATCACATAATTATTTTACTTTTTCTTGTATCTTGTATCCAAAATCAAGCGCCATTTTTAAATAGTGCCATTTTTAAATGCATACATTTTGCAAGTATTTTTGTTTATAGGTAACCTCAAAATCGAAGTGAAATAAGGAAAATGAAAACAAAAGACAATAAGGATTTACTTCTGGGAAGAAAGTACCATATGCAGTACACATCTCCTAAGCAGCTGCTCAGGTTTGAGCAAAATGTATGAACAAAAAAGAGACAAGACTTAGAGATCTCTTACAAGAAGTAGGAATTCTACAAGTGAAGTAGCCGGACAAACATTTCTGCAACAGTTTTACATATAATGCCATGATGACTAAGTTCCAATATATACACAATGATAAAACTTTCACAAATTCAGAACAAGTATACATTCCTTCTAGACAAGCTTGTTTTTTTAAAACGATATATTTTGAGAACATGTGCACAATGTTCACACCACAAAATAATTACCATTAATTTGAGACATTTCATCAAATTAAAGCTCAATGGATGATTGTTAATGTGATGAAATACAATATAAAGACCCTTTTAATATTAAAGGAAAATCATGCCCACTTAAAGGGACACCTGGCAATCTAGAAGTTTTTATCAAGTATTAAAATTAGCACCTAGTGTATTAAACCAGTATCAATTTGGCTTTGAATATAATTAAATAAAATTTGGAGTTTCCATTTGTTTGTGGTTATTCCATCATGCGGTACATACATTATTGGTGAAATAAATTCAATAATAATTAGTAAAACTAATTCCCTTTGACATATTGGAATAATTAATGATTTTCAAATTTGCAAAAACATTTGAATTAGAAAAACAAACGGGATGTCGAGTTTAAATAAAAAAAAATCAAGATTGCCGTGTGTCCTTCTTATGAACAAATTCAACATGTAAAAACTAAATTGGAACTTTGAAAAAGGATGAAAGCACCCTTTTACTCTTCCAAATCCGAATTTCTACATTTGATACAACTATGGGCAATTCACAGTATTTAAAGATACATTTAAATTACACATTCAAAACAATATCTCTACAGTTATAGTAAAAATAAAATATAGTGCATATGAAATAACAAGTCCTTTGGAAATCTTCAACGACATATTAGGTTTTAAATAGTTAAAAAAGAAGTCAAAGATCCGTAAATCTCTGTCTGAGCACGCCTTGACGAGTACAGACCCGAGTGTTTATAAATAGTGCTCTTTTCCAATAAATTTCTATAAACACAAGACAAATGTGTCAAAGAGCGACACAATTGCACTAGCTAAAGGGCAGAGAAAACTGAGGGTAGATATGGCCGCCTTCACAACACAATAATGAACCCTCCCAGCGGGGAGAAATCAGTAATGCTAACAACAAACAAATATAACAAAGGAAAACATCTCAGTTGCCAATTCGTGAAGTCCTGGCCCTAAATTCATCTGGCAAACACTTGAATGCTCGATATATTAAATGAACTCTGAACATATCTGCTGTTCAACCACTAGACAAATTAACAGATAACTTTGAATCAGTAACTGCGGTGTTTTTCTTCGTTACGTAAATAATAAATACACACATACAAACACATATAGGCGTCACATCCGATATCAGTCTATCCCTCTAACTACTGTGGCCTGTCGATAGTACCTCCCCAGTTTATCGATGTTATTAAGGGCCTAAAGGGCCAACATAGGGTAAGATTTTACCTTAGTTTGCGCATGTACTACTTTAAGGTAGCACGAGTCAACATGGTAACAAAGTAGTACAATGCACGACACGACTATCATGTATAATGTAATGTCACGTAGATGTGAAGTGAAATAAGTTAAAATTTGCACCATATAAAATGTAACGAAAACAAATATAGTTTGTTAAAAATAATGTTTGTGTGTTGATCATTTTCAAAACTGCAAGGGTTTTGCCTGTTCCCATGTGAATTCAGGTCTTCCAAAATGTCCGTAACATGCAGTTTTCTGATAAATAGGGTCACGCAGATTCAATTCCCTGCAAAAGAAAAAAGTAGAATATTAACTTTTATTATATACTTTTCCAGTGAAATAGTGGATTTTATGATTAAAATAAAACCTTATATTTTCAGTGTTTATATTTCACATGTGAAAATATTTTTTTTCACTCAAAATGTCATGCAACTGTTGACGTGGTTTACGTTGTTGATGTCATTATTTCGGCGCATTATGTTTTCTGCATAAATTTCCAGGTTGTGAATAGGTTCTATATATTAAATAGAATATCTGTTGGTTTGTCATGCTTATAGGATTTATTTTCATCGAGAAGTGAGAAAACATCAGAGATGAAAATAAATCCTATATTCACTCAAAACAAACAAATATCCTCTATCAAATAAGGGTACAAATGAAATGCGATTTTACATCCTGTTCACAAATCCTTTGCGATTATATTGTGACAGCAACCTCAGAGGGAGAGGAGATGAAAGTTCCCATCAGACATGCCTCCCCCAGGAAGCAAACCCATGTAGAGAATGTCTGAAGCTCTAAAGGACCCTCATTAACGTCCGTCACAAAGTAGGTTCAGCACGCCTTCAGCAAACAGGAGATAATCACAATGTCACACCCTCTAATGCATTGATATGTCACACCCTCTAACGCATGCATCGATATGCCACACCCTCTAATGCATCGATATGTCACACCTTCTAATGCATCGATATCACACCCTCTAATGCCTCGATAGGTCGCACCCTCTAATGCATCGATATGTCACACCCTCTAATGCATCGATGTGTCACACCCTCTAATGCATCAATTATATAAACCGCCCACATATTCCAAGACTGTCAGTGTAGAATAAGCTATAAGTGGTCGAAGTGCAAGAATAAACGTGTTTACATGCTCTCACTTAAATCATACTTAAACCTACCTGGTATCTATGCAATAGAAATAGGGACCATCTAGGACCTAGATTCAGTTTAGTGCAAGTAGAAAATAAGGTGACATTAGTGTCCATGTCAGGTATACAGGTTTTGCGTTTTTTGGTGGTTATGGCAAGACAAAAATGATTCCTTACTTGACGATCCTGCCTGGCCGCAGATCAAAGTTGTTACGGACTATTTTTAATAGTTCCGACTCGGATTTCTTGGATGACCCGTAGCTCAACACTGTGATGGAAAGTGGTTCAGCGACACCGATGGCGTAGGACAGCTGTAATGCATTAAAGGATACAAATTGTTATCACATAACTTTGGTGTGGGTGTGTAATAAAGCCATGATATATTTATATTACACTAGTGAAATAAATATGCAAATAAAGCCCGAATTATCATTTGGTCTTTTCCGTTCAGTTTGGATACATCGGAATTGTCAATTTCCGTAACTTTTAACAGGAATACATTAGGTTTTACAATGGGGTCTAGGTGTCCACGACTTAAAATTGACAAATACTGATATTTTCTAGTCTGAAGAGCCTAAACATAATGAAGGAGCCTAAAAATGATCCCTTATTTGCAAAGAAATAGATTTTGCAGTTATACATGCTATCCTAGGTTACGCACCAGGGTTGATTTCGGCAATTTATGTCCGATTCCGTCCTAGTTATATGTAGGTGTATTCAAAGTTTACCCCTTAACAATATGTTTCGAACATCATATTTTCATTGATCAAAGTGTTTTATCATGAATTGGAACATTTTTATAATTTAAGATATTTCTAGAAAAATCCTATTTACTCCCTTTAAATACCGGATTACAAAAATAGAAGAGGGATATCGTATGGAGAAAGCGAGACAACCTACGACGTCTTCATACACACGTCATTGTACGACGGCGTTATACTCAGCTACACTAATAAATGTCGCGTTACTTGCTTGTGAGGATTTTTTAGAGTTAAGTGATGAAAAGAATCTCACATGCGGAATTAATATGAGCACCCTTATGAGGGCAATTTTAGGGTCAAGCAAAATTCTCCGGTGGGTTGGGGTAGGTCCAGAATATTAACTTTATTTGAAGTGTACCAGATTGTAATTCCCTTAATATTGGGATGTTTGTACACCAATCAATTAGTCCCAAGTTAATACCATACATTAATACAAATTGACCTTGTTGTGAACTGATGGAAATTGCATGATCAGTGATATAGCGGTGACTGAAACCGTGGCAAATGCGTTTTAGAAAGTCGTGCAGAAAACACCGCTATGCCTTGATTGTGGAGAACCCTGGCTAATTCAAACATTCTGAAAATCAAGCTTACCTGTACAAGAACACGACGACAAAGACGTGCCTTCACAAGTGACTTTGCCACCCATCTGGCTGCGTATGCAGCAGATCTGTCGACCTTTGAAAAGTCTTTACCCGAGAAAGCACCACCACCGTGGGCACCCCACCCTCCGTATGTGTCGACAATGATCTTTCTGCCTGTCAGACCAGCATCACTCTGAAAATGGAAGCAAATATTGAGTACTAGAGTGTCAATATGCATCCTCAAAAGTTGAGGTACCTCAAATCAATACAGCACTTTGCATCTAGTGACTATTTAACTGTAAACAAGTCCAAACAACATTACGGTTCGCATTTATTACTTATAAAAACCTATGGCATCAGGGCAAGAAAATTTGTTTCCGAGTCACATGTCCTACACAATATTTGAATGGCCAAATTGATAAATTGTTAAAGAATTTATCTAAATTTCTACTCGTCCTGCATCAATGAGCACTCGGAGCAAGGAGTTCAATTATTTATGGCACTCCTTCACTTCTGGTTTGGGTCTATCACTCATTTTTAAGTTTTAACTGGGTCATGTACTCCTTTTTGACTCACTTTTAGCTTGGGTCTTTACAAAATTAAGACTCACTTCTAACTTAAGTGTTTCAACCAACTTACAGTATCTGATTTATGTAAACAATCCTTACGACATGTATCACCTCATGCCCTATATTTGATTAGCTAATCTTCACAACAAATTGATTAACTGTATATCAGTCAAAATCGTGTCTGTTCAAATACTGTCTCAAAAACATCCAAATGGCCAAGTTAATATCAAAATTAAATTTCCACTGGTCACCGATATAAACGACCTGTTTATTACAGGCCCAGCCGAGTTTACACTGCCTATCAATGAGGTTAAGTCGGTCACAACAACACTTTAAGCAACTTATAAAAGCCTACATTTACTACACCGAAATATCGGCCAACATTCTACTCAGATATTGGTCAACTCATTTACATCAAATTCAATTCAAAACAAGTGAGGAGCTCAATGTGGGATAAATTGGGAGATTATTCTGGATCAACGAAACACTTCTGATCAAAACCAAATGTAATGCAATATTTATGCTTAAAGGTCATTTAATACCTGGCCTCAAAATATCCCAACATAATTTTTTATATTTAACAACTTCAACCCTTGAATACAAGTGACAAACTAGGGACATCCCAAATCTAAACCTTGTTTAGAGATAACAGGAAGATCAACAACTGATAAAGTCACCTTTACAATTCACAATGAATTCAAGATAAACCATGAACATAAGTGTCGACCTTCGAATACTTCGGTAGAGCAGCACAGAGCAATGTCAATGGTTCTGAGCATACTAGTTTGAAATAAATTGCCTCTAAAAGCAAGTGGGTATAACATTCACTGCTATATGGGCTAAAAATACAAAACTGTCTAAAAGTACCTAAATTACAATGTGTGATGCTAAAAGTCTTAAAATATCTGTAAATAGTTATACATGTTCATTTTTACTGTACTCTAATAATTGGCTCACAATATTACCTATTTTTTGTGGCGACATTCGGTGAAACACCACATATTCATTATTTAAAAGTACATGCGGAGAGAAAAAAAATTCCATTTCCAGTCAAGTAAGATAGGTGTTTCTCTCATGCGAGATAACTCTTGCAGGAGACATTGTCACGTTGACGTTGCCTTATTCTTACGTTTATCAAATACAGTTATTGCAGTTACTTATTGGTTTATGCCTGTACTAAGCGCATAATGGTAGAAAAAATAATCCATCAGAGCCTCGTCCCTGGTTGCACTTCCGACCCATCGGGCAAGATTTCTCTATCCCACATGAATACTCATGATGGATTCTTATTTTCACTTCTCAATTTTGGGCTTGTTTTATCTTTGTCTTTTTTGTCTTGGGTGTAAAAAAACAGTCCTGTAACACGGTTGAATTTGTATTTTTTTATATATTATATTCTTCTTGCCTATTTCACAAGTGGCACATTTACGCTCATTCTATTCATTGCATGAAAAGTTTGAACCCGGGACCTCTCGCACCCTAAACGAGAATCATACCCCTAGACCAACTGACATAAATAACACCCAGGTCAGCACACTAGTAAAACAACTAGTAGTACGACAACAGACATAACCATTGAATCTTACCTGAGGTCCACCAATAATGAATTTTCCTGAAGGCTGAATGTGGTACACTGTTGAAGCGTCCAAGTACTTTTCTGGAATAACAGTTTTTACCACTTTGTCCATAATTTCTTTTCTTAATTTTTCCAAAGTGATATCTTCACTGTGTTGTATGGAGATAACTACGGTGTGAACTCGAATGGGCACGCACGCCCCTCTCTCATATTTGTACTCGCATGTGACCTAAAATTGGAAGAAAATGAACATTTTTAAGATTCAAAAAATTGAACGTCGATGGGACCAAAATGATTGAATTGGTTGAATTGGATTTTATAGTCGCACCAACAGCTAAGGTCATATGGCGACTTTCCAGCTTCCATTGGTGGAGGAAGACCCCAGGTGCCCCTCCGGGCAATTTTCGTGCACGGGCGGGCACCTGGGTAGAACCACCGACGTTCCGCAAGCCAGCTGGATAGCGGGACCAAAATGAAGGTACAGTATTAAAATAGTGAATAAGTCAAACCTGTAATAAGAAATCAATAAATAACCACAATTTTTTTTAACTCCGTTCATCTCTTAATACGGTGCACTGTACCGTACAATTGGGAACGGAATCAGTTGTCACTCGAGTAGATGCGACTACACTTTAAATACATGTCAAGCTTCAGCTTTTTTACTGGCTTTTTAAGCTCAAAATTCTTCTAGAATAGATCAGTCGCAATGATAACAAAAGGGTTATTGTTAATCATTTCTTAGAGAAAGCTAGAATTTAAAATGCCAGTGGATAAGAGAGCTAAATTGGAGCCCTGTAAAATGAATGTATAGTGATACAGAGCTCTAGATAAGGATTTTACTATTTGGGTTTTTTACCCTTTGTTTTTTCATATTTGGGTTTTTTACCCCAATATTTTTACCATTCATTACATTTGCTTTTTCCTTCAGTTATTCAGAATTATTGTAAATTGTACAGTTAATATGCATCTATGCACATAATATTTTTATGTGTGTTGTTTTGTTTGTTTCTTTTTTTTTTATTACTTTGCAACACATTGGTCCATTAAATCAACTAATATCTGCCAAATAACTGACTCCGAAGAAACATTTTCATTCATGTAAAGATAACTCGTAATTTTCGCTACCCATTGAAATAAATATGTTGTGTGTTTTCCTTTTATTTTTTTACGTTTTTTAATACGCATATAATGAAATCTTTTGCGTCTTTTGGCTCATTTATTTGCGTTATTACGCAGATAGGCAGCTTATCTAGAGCTCTGGTGGTCATATATTAACTATGTATTAACACTGAAAATTAGGGTAAACACTATCTTAGAACTGAGCCCTACCAAATCTTTTTCTATCAAGAATGGACCAATTTTAACAGAAATATAAACTGACTGTTCGCATGTGTATTTTAGGATACCAGTCTTCAAATTAACCCACTAGCCCAAAGCCCGGGGCTAGTAAACTGTCAATCGGGCTAGTAATTTCTTTTTAACTTATGTAGTCTAGCCTATTTCTTACATAAAGCAAGTGTCTCTCTAACAAACTACCCATACATATAGGGGTCAGGAATAAGGATACACTCTGAAGCATATTTTCTATGATAAAAGCGACACGCCTTGACAAATTCCAGGAGATGAAAATATACTATTTGTGGAAGGGGTTTCCCCGGAATACGTACAACGTGATACCTCTATTTTTAAACTTCCAATCAAAATTGAGCGCACTAGCGAGAAGCAGATCGTCCTACTGCGAATATCGGCTGTTGTTTACATAAGCTACATTAAGCTACTGGACTTCGCAATGCACTCGATAGCTACACTAAGACAAAGTGGGGTAGGAATTTGGGAGTTTTCCGGAATCTTTAATATTTTATAACAGCGTACCTGTATCTGAGCTCTCTATGTGTACCAAAGAAACACAACAGACAACAGACTTGTTGTATGCAACTTTTAATTCTGACAGTGCTGGTATATACAATTTGAAACACACTGGTATTGTCTTATAAAAAAATTCCGACCTACCGACCCCCGTTTTTTGGACATGTAACAGAAAACGTCACTTTTTTCTTTTATGCCTCGAGGTAAAGTGTTGGCATGGTGACCTATTTCTTCTAGTTGCCAATATGGAAGTTTGAAGGCCATAGTGCAAGCATGGTCATATAAGAGCTTTTTTCTAGAACCAACTGGGAAATAATAATTAACAAGCGTAGGAAAACAACTTGGAATCACTGACTGTGGCGCAAACCGCACTTACTTGTGTTTTTGTGTCAGGTCTTGCCCATGCCAATTCGCCAGATCTTCGAAGTTGTGCAATTTTAGCATTCAGCTGATGTGAGAGAACAACCGTGAGTGGCATGCATTCCTCCGTCTCATCTGTAGCATAGCCAAACATCAAACCCTGCAAAACACAAGTATGTTTAAATAATTACAATATTGCAGGGATGTTTTACGCCTTCGCTACGAAACATTTGGTCAAGCGCCAAACTGAACAGAAACAAGCCATTTCTGTTTGTTTTATTCGTTCGTTGCACCAACCCCCAAATTGCTACTAATGCCAGTTAACAACTGTTTTACAATGAAAGTATAAATTTATATTTTAGATTTTAACATATTAATTCGCAAAATGTATTTCATACTTCGAATTTGTAAACTCGGACTGTCTATTTATCTGTGGCTACGATTTGGGCAATTCAGACTTCAAATGTGGCTTGTGCAACAATGTTACTTCACATATTATTTGCTGACAGTCTGATCATTAGAGATTATTAGAAAGCATCTACTAGAAATGGTTGGTGTGTCTTATGTTGGCATAATGCCTTGGTCTTATATTCCACTCATGGCTTGACATCGGGTTCAATCCCCCGTGTTGCCACCGAGTTTCGGTCTATCCTCCGAGCACGTTAAAGAACCATAGGAATATATTTGATAAGAGTAAGGCACGGTTCCGGATTCCTATGTATCCTTCCCCTCTCTCTGGGGCGGCTCTAAATAACCTATACTGCGCTGAAGAGCCGTTAACAACATTCAATTCCACTCATTCGTAGCTATCGGCCTATAAATTCTGCCAATAATATGTGTTGTTTGACGTCGCTTTTAACAATCTTCCAGCCATACCACAATGGTGTCTAGGTGTAGCAGTGAGAGATATGCCCAACTTTATTGGGCTGTCACACTGGAATACAATCGCGCTGAAAATATTTGCCAAATGCTTAAACAATCAGCGAAAATATTAAATTTTATCAACAGAAATACAAATGGCCTACTTGATCTCCAGCACCAATGTCATCTTCATCTCTGTCTACATGGACACCACCCGCGATGTCTGCACTTTGTTCCTCCAGAGCGATCAGGACATTACAGGTCTTGTAGTCGAAGCCTATAGAAGAGATTATTAAATAAACTAAATGTATATAAGCCGTGTTTTACTAGAAAGTCTACATATAATAATAAGATACAAATTCGGCCGATACGAACTGGAAGTCGATCTATACGAAAAACAAGAGGCCCAAGGACATGTGGACAGTCTACTTACTAAAGATAAATTTATGTACAAGGGGTCAAAAATGATATGCACAACTAGGCTCGATACTGATCATCCTCGTCAAGTTTCGTTGAAATCCGGCCAGAGGTTTAGGAGAACTAGCTCGGAAAAAGTTTGTGTATCAAAAACCTTGAAAGGGCCACAACTCCCCCAAAAATCTGTAAACCGGAATGCGACGACGATATCACAACTAGGCTTGGTTCTGATCATCCCTGCAAAGTTCCGTTGAAATCCGGCGAGGGGTTCAGGAGAACTAGTCCAGACAGTTTATTGGGCCTAAAAAAAGTGATGTTTAAAAAAACGGGAGTCGGTAGGTCAGATATTATTTTTTTTGTAAGACCTCAAAACCAGTGTGTTTTAAATTATACACTACTCAACTTTTATAATCGGTCACTCAGTTTTTTTTAAAAATAACACGAATACTAAAAGCTGGAAATCACCGAAACACATACCAATATCAAGTTTTTCAACAATGTAATCTGAAAATGTTTTAGGAGTAGGCGCCACAAAATCACACTTTTAAAATATATTTGTAGCAGTGGCGGCCATCTTGTATTTCCTACTGACCTGAGTTTTTGCTAGGAAAGAGCAACATTCCTGTGAAGTTTCATAAAATTCCATGAGCAGTTTCAGAGTAGTCGCCACAAGTTTTTCCTATATAACTCTATGTAAACACCTATATAACTCTATGTAAACAAAGATGGGCACTGGTGGCCATGTTTGACATCCAATCAAAATGAACTTTGGTTAGGACCAACTACATGTCGGGCCAGTCATTTTAGTAAAGGTTCCAAATCAATATCAACATATAATTTTTGAGTAGTAGTTGCCACAAAATAACATTTTTAAAATCTATTTTTAGCCGTGTCGGCCATCTTGCATTTCCGGCCGACCTGAATTTTTGCTAGGATCACCCCGACATCAAGAGCAAACAGAAGTTTCAGAAGAGTAGTCGCAACAAATATTTTCAGAGGAGTAGTCGCAACAAAACAGCATAAGCTCTGCTGATAAAATACTACTGAAGTGGATGTTAATAAAATTGTCATTGATCGTTTTCATTTTGTCCGTGTTATTGGTCCTCGGGCTGTCATATTGGCCCCTGGCCTTTGGTCAATATTTATAAGCCCTTGGATCAATATGAAATTTCTAAATAACATCATAATACAATAACGTTCAGTGTTACGGGCATTAAAACTGTAGGCTTTATTTAAAGCTCCAAGTACACCATTTATAATTTTCGTGTTCTAATAATCAACATAAAGCAACATTATTTTTAAGTGAGTTAGTAAGAGTAACTTACCTTTGCTTGAATCGTCGTAGCCGATCTGTTTGATGGTGTTCCTGATGACTCTCTGGTAATCTACCCTGGCCTTGGATGTAATTTCTCCACAGCACAGGATCATACCGGTCTTGGCAACAGTTTCGCAAGCAACCTTGGCATCTGGATCCTGTTTTAGATGGGCGTCAAGGATAGCATCACTCACCTGGTCACAGATCTTATCTACAAAGGAGGAAAATAGATTTACAAAACATGGCCACTGCAAGGAAACGATTCACAGAAGTCGCGCTTCCATCCCCATTGTTGCAAATTGTGATAAAAAATATCAAATAAAGCATGCATGTCGCCTACATGGGGCTTGTAATGTGTCCTGTAAAATAGTGCCATAAGGTTTATTATACACTCAGGCAAAAAAAAAAAGAAGGTCTGTTCTGGTCTTTTCCCCAAAAAAATTAGGGTAGGTAAGGTAGGAAAACTTTTTTAATAATAATTAATCCTTACTCTACTTAATTCAAATCAAGAACATCATTTCCTGTGAAGTTTCATGGAAATCCGTCAAGTTGTTTCAGGAGTAGTCGATATAAGTTTTTACTAAATGACTCTATGTAAAGTTGTAAACAAAGATGGCCGCTGGCAGCCATGATTAACGTCGAATCAAAACGATTTTCGACAAGGACCAACATCATGTCATGCTGATCATTTTAGAAAAAGTCCCATATCATTATCACTTGAGAGTTTTCAAGAAGTAATCTCTACAAACTTGTTTTTTATTTTTTTTTAGATTTGGCGGCTTCTTGGATTTCACATCAACATGAATTTTTGCCAGGATCAAGTACACTTCATCATGGGCAACATTTTTGAAAAGTTTCAAGAAAATCCATTCAGTAGTTTTAGAGTAGTAGTCGCTACAAAAAAAAGTTTACGGACGGACAGACGGACACCGCACCACGGCATAAGCTCTGCTGATCTCTGATCAGTAGTGCTAAAAATATGAATACATAGTCACACCCCGTTCCCGCCCCCATTCCATTTCAACGCAAAAATGCCATCACTCCTTTAAAATAATCCTGGGGAAAGCCCCGACTTAAAACAACACAGACATTTGCTTGCAACACTTCATGTATACAATATTTTATTTTAAAAAGAAACTGTGTGCAACAAAATCATTCTAAATGAATAAATCACATATTACTAATTGATCAGTTCCCTGTAACATTAGTGTACTATTCTCCATTAACAAATACATTTAAAAATATTCATAAAACTCTAGAAGAAATATGTCTCAAGCCATTAGAGCCAAATGGCCCCAATTTGGCTCTAACTTTTTTCATTTGGCACAAGTGGTGGCGCAAGAAAAAATTTGGTCAGAGGAGGCCTTGATTTAGCTTTCATTAATATTTAATTCATACGCAACCAACCCATGTTGTAATCGTCAAGTTTGACGGGATGTGTATCATACAGATGCAGCAGAGTGATGACAGTGATATACTCCGTATATTGTCGGGTTTAGTCGATACAGGTGTCACGGTAAATGATCGGCGTACAGTAATTTTGTAAGGAAACAGTTGGTAAAGCAGGTGAAATAAATTGAAAATTTGAACCATAACAGTAGTGCCCCCTTCGCACTCTGCATAGCGCCCGGGCGCTACTATTAGAAGAAATTCATAATTTTGAGGAACACAAATGTTATCACCTACTGAAAATAAAATCTCAACATCTCTGCAAAGTAAAATTACGAATACGGTATCGTCTTTCTATCCGTTTTCGATCACCATGTGATTTTGACCGACGGCGGAAATTACGTCTGCGCACTTTTATTATGCAAATTTTGTCATCATTTTTAATGATCGTCTGCTAAATGAATAGTTCTTTAGAACAGAAAAAAATTGCTAATACTATTTTTTTTTAAGGCTACGGATAATTTTCCTAGAAAGTTAATCTCTTTACCAGTGTTTTCGCCATTAAATGCATCCCATTTTAAAGCAAACTTAAACAAAATAAAATATTTTATGATGTAGTGATGATTTAATCCTTTGCATTTCATTAGATATCAACAAGTTTTATTTACTCGTAAAATGAGAAGTAGTAAATAGGTAATATCAAGGGCGGGGTACCTGAATAAAACATGCAGCAATATCGATGTTTGTGTTAAAAACATCTGGTAATTGTTATGTTAGTATATTTCCTACGTGACATGTGACCTAAATTCCTGACAAACAGACGGACATGTTTTGAAAACAGCAGAAGACAATATTTTTAAAGCTCCACAGTATTTTTTTCTTCTTGTTAAATTAACTGTCGGCTAGTGTGAATTTAGGTCAACACATTTGCATAAAATTGCCCGTATGAAAATACTGCATCTCGGAATAAAAGCTATAGTAAATAAGGTGAACGGAAACACATGCCGTTCACTGGAAACAACGAGTTGAGGTCATCCATTTACAAATGTTATCAGATGGAAAATGAACAAAATTTAATCAAAGCTACGGTAGTTTTTGTTAAAGTTTGAATACTTTAGATTAGCTAACATCATATTATGTCAAATATATAATGCATGACTGATATATGTAGCCAACTGTCGTTAAGTGGTCGTAAACTAAGAGGTCGAGGATACTCTAGATGATGCAGCCAAATAAAAAGCGCATTAATCACATACTACAACAACAGAGCTAAAACGCTCATGGCTACTGAGCATCAGGTAAAAACATCAATGTACCCACTACCAAATAATTTTTTGGAGGTGTGTCAAATTATGCCGACGCTATTTACACGTATACGTTGATTCGTGTTACCTGTCTAGTGACACGTATATATGAGCATTACACGAATCGTAATAATGACTCTACGGTAAGTGTCATAAGGAGATTCGTTAGTGACACGTATAATAGAAGTCAAACGTATAAAGTAATAAGTGTCAATAAGGAGTTTAGTTAGTGACACGTATAAAAAGGTTTTATACTTGTTTGTTACATGTATTTTTAAATTGGATATTATATTTTGGGAAAAAATTTACGTACGTGTCAAGATTACATTGCACCATTTGATTGATTTTCCTTCTTTGTTTTATATAGGACGAATGTATATCAAGAGATAAAAACTGCCCATTTTTCTCCGTAGAATTTTTTAAAACACATATCAATCAAACGATCGAGTGTCCGCCAATATAAAAATGCAATAAAAACAGGGGGTCACAGTGCTCAAGAAATAGGATAGCCCGACGCCCGGGGCTCCTCGAAATCCATTCCGGGCCTGTCTTATTTTGCAGACGAGGAGTCCGTCGGGCCTGTCTAAAAAAAAAAAAAAACAGTTTTACTGGATCTCAAGCTCAAGTTCCTCAAGACAAAATACTCCATGTGTATTGTGAACTGTGAAAACACTTGCAATAAAGTAATTAAATGTGTTATACACACATTGAAACAATAAGAAGTTCGAATATTTTGCCTGGCTTCGTGTCGGCAGTTTGTCACAACTTTGAGGTCGACAATTGTTGACATAAAACTCATTATTCTGCTATTAGGGTTGTGTTTTCTTTCCTTTGTGATAAGAAATACCGTTTTTGTCATTAAAAACACACTAATGCATGAAAAAAAAATCGTTATTGATGGTATTTCGATTGAATGCTTGTGAAATGTTCGGACCGTAAAAGTGCGGTGTCATAGTAGTTCGGATGGTACATAATTTTGGATATTATTATTATTTATTTTTTTTTATTTTTTTTTTTACAAAATCAAATAAGAAAAACTGTCCTTTACAAATATATGGTGGTGGTAAAAAATAAATACTGTATATGTATAAATACAGATATAAAGTATATTTCTATTCATTATTTAAGTTGTAAGGAGTTCCTGGAATCCTACTTTTAAATGAATTCTAGTCTAGGCTCCTAATTCTTTACTTGGAGAAAGTGGTGACAAAAAGAAAAAAAATAGCCAGAGGAGGCTCTGATAGTCTCATAAAACCTGATTAAAAATTTGGCTCCAAGTTTAGCTCCAGTTTCACCAAGTCGGCTCTGATTATTATCGTTTGGCAAAAGTGCTAGTACTCTGCTTTGCATTGGTTATAAATTACTATGTAATATTCTATTCTAACATATTTTAAACGAAATGGTAAATAAGTCCGCTGACCAGGGAGCATAAAGTGGTAGCAAAAAGAAAAATCTAGTCAGAGGAGGTTCTGAGCTTGATTAATACATACGTAACAAATGTGTGCTATAAAAGTGAATAAAGACACATTTCCAATAAGAAAAAAATATTGGACCTTTCCATTTTAAATCAGGGCCTGTCCATTTCAAATCAGGGCCTGTTCATTTCAAATCGGGGCCTGTCCATTTTCAGAAGCAACAAGCCCTGGGCTTGTCTCTTAAAATAATTTTCTTTGAGCACTGGGTCATGTATCATGTAAGAACAAGCCAATATGTTGAATGACGTCACGTTCTATTTTGACATGTCACAGATAGATTTACCCCATTTCTACTTTCGCTTTACTGTCTATGTCAATTATAATTAAATATCTCAAACAAACACTAATCAATGTTCACAATACATCATTTGGCTGAATTATAGGTAATAATAACCAAAAGCAATCAAAAGTATGCATTTTGTATCACTAGTAAGGCAGTGAAACGTTTTTTATTAGGCACTATTTGACTATACACCACGGAAGCACAAACGCAATGGTGCAATGTAACCCACACTCCGATCAAATTAGGTCAGGTTATTATTTTGATGCTGCCATTGCTGGTTTCAAACAGTGTCCAATAAATCCTGTACAGAGCCGTTTAATCAATTCACTAGTAAACAGGATATCATTATGCTCCTATATGAACAAAGTTTAATATGTCTATTACACTTTGATATTTCTCTGCTCAACAATTTCTTCAAAAATTTGGAATGAGTCGTAAGCAACATGCCATACCCAAATAACAACAAAACCACGTGATTACTTAGTTAAGAGCGCAAAATAATGCTTCTATCAAAGAAAATTGTACCTGGATGGCCCTCTCCGACAGATTCAGATGTGAACAAAAATGTTCCGATGTCGTCTTGGCTGCATTCTTCAGCATAGTGGCTGTTCAGTTCTTGATAATGTTCAGCATTACCGTTACCATTCACTAGTTTAGTTTCCGACATTTTGATATTCCCTCCCGCCACACAGTTTTGATTGGAAAAGAGGCAGATATTACGGGACACTCGCTGTATTTATACACAATTTCACGTGACAAATATTGACATTTTTGATTGGTGAAAAATATCTTGTAGATGAAATCAGCCATTATTGAATAAAGGGGTTTTTAAGCAAGCAAAATAAATAGGTAAGTTTTGGGAATTTTTCCTTTTTTTTTAATGTTTTTCCCAGCACTCTGATTTATCAAAACAGTTATTTTAATTACAATATGATGTGTTTTAGGAATGTTTCTAAATAAAGAAATATTTTATTTTGTTTATTAACATTGACAGTAATAATAGACTCTTCCAGAAAAGCTCGAAATCGGTCCAAAGTGGAAAAGGTGAAAGTTATTGACAAGTGACGACAAAATGAGTAAATTTAGTTGGAAATGGCCCCGTTGCCACTGTCATTAATCAGCAGCAGTTGCA
>JAWPHD010016554.1:0-49246 GCA_037043455.1 Cyrtodaria siliqua
GGGTGGATTTTTGGATACAAAAGATCAAATATGTATTGAATTTTGAAGATCTTTTTAAATGTACATATATTTCACCATATCCAAGATTTAAAGTCAATTTTCTACTTATTTTAATCATAAACACCATGAGCGCTGTAAGCGATATTAGCTATTATAAAAACCACGCCACACAAGTTGTAAAATACGCCTAAAAATGTTGCTACCTTCAAACGTCTACTTCTCTTGGTGGCAAGTTTTTGTCGTTCAGCGGGAGAAAGCCCGGTGTAGGACTGAGGGCGGTCTGATCGTTGCTGATAAATTCAATCAAGATTATAAACAAGCATGCAAAACATAAACATTTCAAAAAATGCATCACAGATCAGTCATTCATCCACCATAGAAGAGCGTGGATTTCAAAATTCTCTGAAATAAAAGTGAACTGTCTACTGCGAACCTCTTGTTAACCCCTTGTTCTAGATTTTTTGTCATTTAAAAGCATAGCCACAATCCCTTAAAGAGCTTAACTCCACCCAGAGCATGCTTAGTGCATACTAGCTTTAAGTTCTCCAAGATCCTAGCTACACGCCCTTTTATTACTTCCTAAAATATCTACGCTTTAATACGTGTATGAATTTACTCCTTCTAAGGTAATTAATTTACAAACACTAAATATTACAAAACAAAATGACTATAATCAATTCAAACCTTACAAACTCTAGGAAGATTCAGAGATTATATACATATGTATATAATATACAATACACCTAAATAGGATCAAACTTAATTTTTCCTATTAATCTAAGATTTTTTACTCTGTTTTCTTCCTTTTTCTTTTGTTTTTGAATGATAACAGGAGGTTCCAATAGTACACACAGAGAAATGAAAATAATACCTGTAATATAATGATACCACAACAAAATACTTTATCTTTAATTCTTTCTTGAGTTGATGTTTATAAACTACATCTATCAGCAATTTATGATAAACAGCAAATTATGCACTATGTTAAAAAATTAACTTATTAGAGTGTTAGGTTTTCACCTTATAATCATGGTCCAGAGATCTAAAAAGTAGTTTATTATATCTCTGCAGGGAGTAAGTATATGCCTCTGCAGGGAGTAAGTATACACGTATACTTACTCCCTGACCTCTGCATATAGCCATAATGGATTAAAAAGTTGCAAAAAGAATGGCTCAAAAAAAAATATTATGCAAGTCTTTCAACATGGACCTCTGTACACAGCCTTTGCATTTTCTTTCAAATAATGTTTAATTCTGACATTAAAATTTGGGGGGAAAAAAGTATTTTGCAGAAGTACCAATATAACCTTCACTCCATTGCCATGCACAACAGATCTAAGACAGCTCCACAACAATAATTCCATACTACAGCATGCTAAATAATTATGTTTAATTACGTGCAAACAAGTGATATATGTATCTAATAACAGATGATTTAAGTTTATTTCTTCCTTAGACTTGACAAAAAGGTTTGTATCCAAATAGTATGAATATGAAATGATATTACTGATATAATGTACAGGTTAAAACTTTTCTTTTCCCCCCTCAAAATCCGACAATTTCAGAACGGTATCCAAGAACAAATGTCACAGGTAACATGATGAATATGTCAAACACAACCAACCAAGTAGTACTTGCACCTTAACAATTGCTCAAGCCTTTATTTAAAAAAAAAAATCTGGTAATCCTTATCAGTCCTCAACCTTATGCCAGCTTATCAAATGTTCCTCAGTTACCATTGATAAGCCAGAGCAGCTAGCTAGAGGATGCTTATTTTGGGATAAAGTGTAGGGCTGTCATAAACGGATGGTGTTTAAAATGTTACCTTTATTCTCCTTGCCAGCTACCACATTTTTTCCCCCAAACAAAAACAATATCTCCACAATAATTCCCAATAACAGCAGAAGCCACCATTACCATGGCAATAAAGATCCTGAGGAGGCCAATAAGTGACCACTAGAAGGTTAATTAAACCATACCCCACCTCAATGCAGGTAATGCTGTCTTAGCCAATCAGAAACAAGGTTTCAAGTTGCTGTCAGTATCTTTAGCTGGCATATTGATTGGTCATTAAATGTTTATCCTGTTCCAGTGCTCTCCCAGCTATCAGTCAATTATCTCCTCCACTTAATTGTATTCCCAATATTGACAGATATAGAGCTTGAGATGTTGATGAAGTTGATGAGGATGGTAAAATATGGAGAGAGTGACCTCAGACAAACCCAAAGCAGAGCTGGAATATTCCCTAGGCCAAAACAAATTATATATGTGGTTCCGGTTACCCGACCGAACCCGTTTTTAAGGGCCGACCCTAAATATTGTATGTCTGATTCAATTATGTTTTCTATCTGCCCTGTACCTCATATCAACACATATATATATATATATATATTTAAAGTTAATTTACTACATTTAAACAGTACGAAGTGAAACAAAAGAAGACAAAATATAAATATTTTCAGAAAATAAAATATTTTCCCTACCAACCTACCCTATTTTGTATTAACATGTAATAGGAACCTCACATAATTTTTATTTAGCCTTATAGGAATTGGTCTGAGTGGGTTTTCTATGTAGATACAATTATGGTAGGTCAAATTTCCTATTGATAACAAAGGTTGCTGAACTCTTATTTCTTTATTGTTCAAGTTGCACGTGCCGAACATTGTAGCAGTACCAGTTGTTTGTACCTACATCATGTTACCGATGAAAACCCACGAGACCTATTCTGGAGTAAGTAAATCATCTTCTGCAGATAAATTGCATTATTATTCATTACATTCTTTTTGGGGGTGGGGGGCTGGGGAGGGGGTGGGGAGGGGGTGACGACGGAGCGTGATTTTCGATTAAAGGGGAAAAAACAAATGCGATTTCAACTTATACGTGGAACAGTGTATTAGGCAGCATTGAAGATTTGGGTGTGCGAATATATAAGAGGTACATTTTATATAAACTGTCTATGGGGGAAGCGTGATTTTCGATTATAGGGGAAAAAACAATGCGATTTCGAATTATACGTGGAACAGTGTATTAGGCAGCATTGAAGATTTGGGTGTGCGAATATATAAGAGGTACATTTTATATAAACTGTCTTCTATAACTGTATCCCAAACATAATAATGTTGAGAAAGTTAGAGGGGGATATAATGTTAAGCAAAAAAAGAAATAGGGGGAACTTTCTCAGCCATAGAGTCTGTTTTTTAAAGGGGCCGAATATCGGCCCCTGTTTATAAAGGAAAAAAAGCCCTGATATGGCATCGTCAGACAAGCCCCAGGCAAGGCTGGAATTCAACAGTCAATATAGAGCTGTTCATTACAAGTTAGGTCATTCTAGGAAGTGACCTTGGAGGTAAATGAGGAGGGTTGGAATCCTTATAAGACGATTGTTTGGAGATGTTATGCTCTATACAAACCACACCATATTGTGGCAACCGAGACATTTTCTTGATGTATGTATGATACAAGATATAACCAGCCCGTCACAGAAATGAGATTTTCCTTACAATCATATTACCTGGTAAACGCACTGAAAATATCCTGAATTACTTAGAAATTCCACACCCGTTTTGCAGAACATTCACAGTAAACTTTAAAGTAACAATTTGTTGACATAGACTTTTTGAAACATCTTTAATTTCCAAATATAACAAGCATTTCTTTTACCTGGTAATAAATTTGTCGTCTGCTTCAGACGTTGCCAAGCAGACGTTGCCGTTGCATGAACACAGCTGGTGCTTCAGACAGCTGATCAATACAAAAGTGTGTTACGCCTTCGAGAAATACAACCCTAAAAGGTGTTCCAACATCAATGGACGGCTAATTATCCCATTGATTTTATGAACCCACACTCATGTGTTTTTGTTTGAAGACTAAAGGCAGTCAAATATCAACTTAATGTTCTATTGATTTTTTATTAAGTCTATGTACATTAAGCAAAATGGTGAAACTTAAAGGGACACATGGCAATCTGACTTTTTTAAACTCGTGGCATGCTTGGTAAATACCAGTACTTCATGATTGCCATACATCCCTTTAATGCATTATGACAGTTTGTGAATTATGTTAAGATATTTTTTATGTTAAGATATTTGTAAGGTTTTGGGGTGCTAAATATTTAAATAATTTCATGCTACCTAAATTATTAATTACTGATTTAAAGGTATACATTAACTTTTATATTGAGTACATTTTAATGCAATAATATATTAGGATTGATTGTATTGGCACACGTCAGAATAATTTTGGATTGAATCACTTAAATTTCATTAAAATTAAACTAAAAAAAACATTCATTTATAGATAAACATTCCAAAGGACAAATAAAACATCAAGCTACCGTGTTTTTCAAGGCTATCAGCCCTCCATCACAAGTGTTCCAAACACAGAAAACCTTGGCCACCTAATAATGCTATGTACCAACATGAATGCAGTGAAAAAGTGCACCGAAAAATGCCACATGAAAGATATTTTAAAATTGTTATTTTGGCAGGTGCCATTGTTAAAGCACTTACTGTTTTCGACTCTCTAAATGCTATTGATGAGAATCCAGGCTCGTAGTCGACGATACTCCTTGGCTGGTTGCGGTACACTTCCAGGTTTGAACGGGCGTTTGGTGGAGACCATTCACTGCAATGAAACGAAATATATGTTTTTCTTTGAAGGTGAGAGATGTCGGTTATTTGATGTACATTTCAAGGGTCCAATGAGAAGCAGGTATTTTGTTCTTTATGTTTGGTATACCGGTAGTTATACTAGTTCCACATTTACTCCTCCATTTTAATATATTGGGATTGTCAGTTAAAATAAACATGTAAACAAGAAATACCTATTCTGATTAACACAGTCACTTTCAGGTCATCATAGAAACATCAATATACAATGTAGCTATGAAGAAATAGTTCTATCAAAATAAAAGGTCTGTTGGTTCGTAAATACTTCCATTCATTAAAGTCCCTATCCGGCCATCAATAGTCAAATAGATGTACACCATTTCTAAACCTACTGACGACACGGTATATATATATAAAATTATATTTTGAGGATCCAAACACTATAGACACAATATAAATGGCTTTAGCCTGCAGCCAGATCAAACCCCAAAACTAGAGTGTTGAATTAATAGTTATCAATTCATAATTCAATTTACGCATATTCAACCACAAGTATCAGTAACCAGTAAATAAACCTATACTTTTAATCGGCACACATACTTTATTACATGACCTGAACACCTGTATAGAGTTCAGATTTAAATGGTTTTGTAGTGTAATTTTGCCATTATTTGGCGGGTTAGTTTCTTTAAATCCTGGTGTCTTTTCAATATCTGATAGTAATCACAATTCCGCTGAAGGATTCAGTGCCAGCAGTGTAAACCAAGATGGACCTCTAAATTCTACGAAAACTGCAATTCTCTTTATAAATATATAAACAGAATTGCATAATGCAGCCCCGAACCTCTGTAAATAACGTAAGACGTAAACCTAAAACAGAAATATCCAAATTTGTGTATAAACTCCCTCAGAAGCAGTGCCACCAAAGAGAAATATCAGCATTTGCGCCTCAATTCCCTCATCAGGAAAATCTGAACCTCATGCAATCAGTGGGAAAACTTTCACATAAATGATAAATAATTAACACCCACTGAAGTCTTGCCCTGTGAAAAAGATACATCACTGCAATCCTCAGATAAAAATACAGCTAATAACACAGCAGCTCTAGATGCTTGATGATAAAATCCACTTATAATGGTCTACCACTCATTAATCTATGACATCGATAGAATATATGACATGACTGGCGGACATTGTGCCCTGACATACCGATGCGATTAACATTAGTCAAAATGAGATTTTTAGACAACAATATAATCATGCATTATTTTCGTATTTTAAGGGTAAGAATAGAAATTGAACTTTGTTTACTGTGGTTTATCTTGTATTATCACATAACTTATGGTGTGGGAGTGGAATAACACCATTCTATATTTTCGTTATATAACTAGTTATATAACTGTGCAAAAATCGATAATGACTATGATCCAATTCCCACGGTTTATGTCGGTTTCGCGTGTTAAAGAGACAGACAAAATGCAATAAAAGTCGATATGTGAGTTATGTGATAAATAGAATCTAACATTCGTTCTCATTCATTATTGAATTTATTAAACACGTTAGCAAAAATGATGTAATGCTCGGCCAACTCGTTTAATAAATTCAATAATGAATGAGTACTCATGTAAGATCCTCTATTTATACCGTATAATCCCTAATAAACGTCCCCTGGGGCGTAACATTTTTGAAAAGGGAGGCGTTTATTTGAGACCAAAAATACATAATTTAACATTTATATCAGACATTATTTAACGATTTTCCTTACCAAGAAAACCAAAGTCTGCATGTCAGTCAATCAATTAATGCATCAGATTTTTTTAAAGTTTTCTAAATGTCAATTGTAAACAAATTATTGAACTCCCAAAACGACATAATTTTATAATGATAATTCATTGTAAACAAAATTCTATTTCCTAATAATATGAAATATTTCCAGGCTAGATGACCGAGTTGTTAATTGAAGTCACCAATAAGATTGTGCCTAACCCCATAAGCTCTCTGTCTATTACCTTTGAGTATTAAATGAAATTGAATCGTTTCTTAAGGGCTAATTTGACACATTTTTTAGGTTATATCAAGCTGCCCCATATACAGACAAGGGGAGCCCCCATTGGAACCTTGCCTTTCTCTTACTACCAAACAGATTTCTAGGGATTCTTTAACATGCTCGGGGGATAGACTGAGATACATGGGACCGCCCGGTTTACGTCCCCATGGGACAGACAAGGCATGGGTAAGTGACACACAGACATAACCCAGGGGCGCCAGTAACGACAGTGACGCTGGAGCCCATGATCTCTGGATTCAGAGTCGAGCGTGCCATTCACTGAGCCACCACGGCCCCAACACGTGCAATTCACTGAGCCACCACGGCCTCTACACGTGCGATTCACTGAGCCACCACGGCCCCTACACGTGCGATTTAACTGAGCCACCACGGCCCCTACATTTGAATATAAATCAACATACAATTGATACACATGGCCTACATACAGTTGCTAATACTGTTGTATTACATGTGTACATATAACAAAGATCATGCCTTGGACCAAGGAGAGACATGTGCTCAGTACTCAAATATGGAGAAGTGCTCAGTACTCAAATATGGAGAAGTGCTCAGTACTCAAATATGGAGAAGTGCCCAGAAGTAACCTACTCAAATCATGCTCCTTCTTTTCTAGAATTTGGGGATTTATTAATTAATATGTGTTTATGCAACAATTAAAATGTTAAAAGTAATTGTGTACTAAGCATTTTTTTATCTTTTAAAAGTGTATGACAATGCAATTGTGTGTGAATTCAAAAACATAAAAGTACATGTATCTACATCTGAGACTTTATGCAATTATTCTATACTAATCATCCAATGGTTCTAGACTAGCTTCATTCCATATACATGTAACTACCTCAGAATGTTAGTTGTATCAAAATTTGGTTTGCAAATCCATCTTTAACACTCTTTTAAGTATTTTACGGAATTTTTCAAAAAAATATTTGCGTATTTAATTGCTTCTTCGCAAAGGATTGAAACAAAGGGTATTATAGTCTCACGAAACACAGTAGAGAATTATGACATCACACAGACATACATACAAAAGGACAAACAGCGACAATATTTGATTGTGTCATACCACTTGGTCAACTTCCTGTTCCAATACGGGAGGCACAAAGATAGACAAGAGCAAGCAATGTTTAACTTTTTTAAAATAACAAAGCAATATTTTAGCAAAATATTCTGAACAAAATCTAGCCAAAATAAATATATATAATTTCTCGCTTTAACTTAAAAGGCATATTAACTGAAGCAAGACTGTTTCAAACTGACCTACTGCCTGACCTACTGTTTCATATTTTCATTGCTTCATGTTAAATGAAACAATTACGTTTCAAATTAAGTGAAACATTTTCATTGTTTCGTATTTTCACGAAACATTTACATTACAAATTAAGTGAAATATTTTCATTGTTTCATATTTTCACATTAAATGACATAATTACGTTTCAAATTAAGTGAAACATTTTCTAGTGCTGTGAGTAAAACATACATAGCCAGAAAGCTAATTATTTTTAAAAATATAGTAGCAATAAAAATCGCTCAATTAAAGAAAACACATCAATATATTACAAATTACCACCATGTATATTGCCAAAATACATTCTCGTTAGCTCGAGTTTCACAACGATACCTTTTGTCCATTCTCTGGCTCAATCCATCACTTTTCTAGGAATGAGGTGGAATGTATTGACCAATCAGATGCACCGGTTTCAAGTTTAAGGACCAATTATCGATCGATTATTAATGTTGACTACGATTATTTCGGTCAATTTAACTGTAGCTAATTATAGCTCATCACAATAAATGTATGTAATTAATAATTTTAAAGTAAATATTTTCAAAATAGAAATTAAAAAGCAATTGATTAACCGTGACTTACAGTCTGCTCTAAAAAATCAACTGCGCATGCCAGCACTTATCAGCATGCCAGCACTTATTTATTGCTGGTTTTAATCAGAGATACGATTTGGGACAGTTGTAACCCCGAGATGTGAGAATGCAAAATAGTATGCCAAAAGAAAAATGCATAAATTTGAAATAAGGAAATTGTATAAGGTAAATCAGTTTATGCACTAATAATGTGTCATAAATTAACAACAGTGTAGATACAGAGTATAAAAGATAGAAGCATACATATATAGAATACATAGTGGGTGGGGTAACAAAAAAATAACCTACTCAAGGTATTTGATGAATTCTTCCAAGTCTTTTGGCATGGAACCTATGTCTCTGTAATAGGGATAATCCCAACATTTTGAATCAATTCTAGTTGAAAAGTGTTATAATAACATTTTATGCTGTATAATTAAGAAATAGAACATCGTTTACTGTGAATTATCGTTTAATATATCACGGTTTGGAGTTCAATTGTAAACTATAATTTCACGAGCCCGAAGGGCGAGTGAAATTATTGTTTACAATTGAACGACAAACCGTGATATATTATAGATAATTCACCGTAAAAGATGTTCTATTTCTATTCTAATACCCCTAAAATTTGAAAATAACGCACACATCCGAAATCTTTTGCATTGCTTTGCTTTCTCTCCTAACGTTGCATACGTTACAATGCGGAATGCGCAATGCGCAATGCTTATTCTCCTAACGTTGCAAATATTACAGTGATATATCGTTCAATATAACGAGATATTTTAAACTAGGCTATATAGTGCGGGTGTATTAGAATATGTATTTATCACGTTTGATTCTGATATACTCTTATTATTAGTTCTACATTTGTTGACATGCATCCTTTAATTCTTTATGCAAACATTTTCTTTCGGTCTGACCGTAAAAATTCTATCAAACAGTTAGTGTTTTTCACTTTCTATTCTATTTTTCTAAATTTCTAATTCATACAAAATTAATACTTATAATTCCTAATCTAAAGAACACAATCATATTTAAATTTTAATTCTATTTTCAAATATCATGTACATTTACAATTTTCTGGTACAATGTGTCATGCTTTACATTCCACAATTAAGACGTGCAACAATATTAAACTTGTGTTTAAAATAGCTATAGTCAATGCCATTCCTTCGGAGTGGGGGGGAAAGGAGAAAGTGGAAACAAAAGGGGAAAAAGTAGGAAATACAAGCAGCAATGCACAAACACATCAGACATAAACAAACAAACAACAAACATTCATTACTTCAAACAAACAAACAAACAAACAAACAAACATTCAACAACATTTTTGTGCAGATGTGTAAGATTGTTAAAATACGGTTCAACAACATTTTAATGACGTTCATCCATTTTGTCCATCACAAAAAATATATTTTAAAACTGTATTTTATGGCATTTATAATATTTGGGTAAAAAAATACCCCACGCACGCTAACATTTATGATTAAAAAATCTCCCAGGTTTTTGCATGAATCGCCCTTAAAAAAATCACTAAACTCCCAGATTGAGGTCCTCAAAATATCACATGTATGCCATCAACAAATCCATTTTGTCCATCAACAAATGACTTTCATCCATTTGATTTGGTCCAAGCATCCAAAAAGTCATTTTTATGTTGCTTTTGGTATTTTGGTATTTCCATCCAGATTTCAAAATTTGAGAAAAAAGGAAGGAAAAATCACCTTTATATTAGACATGTATCAGCGTCTATCCCCTGTATAGCATCCACAAGCTTTATTTCCAGGTAAAGAAGACCGACTGCCTATACCTGCATGCAGACCGGTATTCATGCCCTTAACAGGTAAAATCCTTATACAGTAAACATCAATATTACCTTAATATATCACTATAGCAACCAGCAAATTAGCAAATCACACATAAGCCATGTTTTCATGAAAACAAACTACCATTCCGACTAAGAAATCTACAACAGCAACACCATAAAACAAACCGAAAACCGGAAAACCGTGTGACTGATCATGCATCCGGATTAAATCTCCGTAAATACACATGAAGCAAAACATCACAAGGATATTGATTAAAACATAGGACAGCAAGCACACCTGGAATTTTTGTAGTGCTAAATAAACTGCTTTCTGCAAAGTTGCTGAAAACCAATACAAAAAAGTCAAGGGAATTGATTTGGTTGCTAAGCAACATAGAAATCAAAATATTCATTTCTAAAACATCAATAAAGTTATTGATAATGCTATCACATTTAATAAATGCAGAAGTTGTTTGATACACCATATGATTCTATGATGTAGCAATCCATTTTTGTTCTTCAATTCTATGACAATGTAAAAGTACGAACAACAGACAAACATAATTAATTTTCAGAGATTATATAAATCACTCCTGATTTCACAGATTGTCCTGTCAAAGTTATTTTGATGTGGGAGTATTAGCCGAGAACAGTCAACCTCTCACAAACTATGGCTATCTGGATTCAAACCCTGATTGGTGAGAACTGAAGCGTGAGTATGCCACAGAATACTGTTTACCCGTATAAATGGTGAGGCTTGAACCCGGATCCTCCGGTTTCAAGTCCTCCGTGCTATCCACCGGCCTTTCTCTGGCACTACCTGTCGATAAGCTGAGATCAAGGCAGGATTTGTTGAAATATAAGAAGCATCAAATTCATGCTGATGCAGGTTAACAGAATAATCCGTTTATAATTTATGTGTAATGTGATAATTCCCCTCAAATTAAATTTAACAGTCATTATACTTGAAATTAATTAATTAAAGCTAATATTTCTGAATATCAATTAAAAAAAGTATTTGTTTTATCATGATTTTACGGTCTGTTCTAAAATCTACCCACACCTATTTATCACTGAATTTCATCAGAGGTATGACTGGCAGACCAAGTCAGCACTAAGTTTAATGGAATATAATTGTCAAATGAATTTATGGGAACACATTTTCATGCAACACCTCAGTCCATAAACATTATACTTATTACATTACAGGCAAGCATGCTTTTCACAAACCATCAACATATTACACAACACTGACCATCAACATAATATTTTATATGGACAATGCATGCACTCCTACCTCATAACACAAGGTTCAGACCTCCAACACCTCCAAGATGCACAATGAAAATGTAGGGTTAGTAATTACCAAAGGGAAACAACTCTTGATTAGGAGGACAAGAGTAATACATAAGTAACTTCCCTTTGAGAGAAGGAGAGATGGGAGTCGGCAATATGTTTTCCTAATATTACGAGTGCAGCATACCTTAGCATGGTACAAGTTGCAGATAGTTGGTTGAATGTATACTCACCTGGCTCTACACTGATTGGTTGAATTGTGTTGATTAATAAATGGTGATGGTGGTGGGGTTGGGAGATTACTTTACTTTTAGTTAAATGTCTCATACAAATAAATAGTACTTAATTAAGCTTCCATTAAAACACGATCTCCACAATACTGAGCACAAACCAGCCAGTCTACATGTTTCATAAACAATAAACTTAAAAGTGTTTTTTTTCCTGTAAAAACAAACAACAAAGACCTTTTTCCTCTAGCAAACACTAGGACAATTACAATAAAAGATGTTTTAGAAAAAAAAAAAAAAAATCTTAAAAATTGAGCCTATTCACACATATATCATTCTACAAATCATCAATTTAACTCAGAAATGAAGAGCTATATGCAAAATGATCTTTGTTCCCGTTCCACGTGTCAAATCCAGCTAGCATTCCACTTTCAATAGGATAAAAACATAATTGTCAAAAATGGTTCTACAGAAAAGAAATTGTTTGAAATGGGAATTAGTATCACTTTGTTCCATGCATAGACAAAAATAAAAGTTAGGCCAAAAAAGAAAAAGGTGTGTTTCCACTAATGGCAAGAATGAAAATAAGATCGGTGGGTCGGTTTTTATTTTTTTCCAGAAGTACAGGGGAATTATTTTTTTTCCTAATTCTTTTAATAAAAAGATGTACGGTAAGCATACTTTTATATAGGGGTGGGAAGGTCAGTGGAAACACATCATTTTTATTTTGCTTGGGGTGGGGCGATGGCAGGGAAGCCTTAACAACATCCTGATAGCACAAAACTAATATCCACCATAAACCTGTTAACCACTGCATGCAGTCAAAATACGCAACACGGGGTGGGGAATTTAAAATGAAATCTCAATAATGCAATTCTGCATGTGTACCCAATACATATTGTTCCAATATTACCAAAGTAGGCCTGCACCAGCACCCAGCACATTAACGGTGGGAATATTAATCCGAGTCCAAGAATTCCCAGCTACGTCTGGGTACACATGCAGTACCAGAACCCACTGGTGGCCACTTACAATGTGCGTGCAGTCTTGCCAACAGCTGACGTACTCTTGCTGCGCAGCTTGGATCGGTACTCGGGTTCAGATCTATATCCAGCATCAATATCTCCTGAAAATAATGTACATATTACAATTTCTTGCACATCGGACAAGATATCCGTCATTTTACCGGGGCTAGATATTTCCATCTCACCCTAGGGTCGAGATAAAATTCACGCGCGCCAACATCCGGTATGCAGGAAAACATGCAAAACGTTAGTAGCTGGCGGCGTCAACGCACAACATGTCTCTGATATGCAAGAAAAAGAATCTATCATGGGTATTCGGTTCAGATACGGAATTCCAACCCTCGGTATAAGTGTTTTTATCGGAACCTCGGCAGCCTCGGCAGAACCTCGGTTCCGATAAAAACACTTATACCCCGGGCTAGAATTCCCTATCTTCACCGGATACCCATGATAGATTCTTATAATCACGCATATACAATATACAATTGCTAGACAGGCAGTAATTAAATACATTAAGACAGAAGGAATTAAATGAAATAGGGTGTGTTTTTTTACGTCCCATTAATACATCATATTAGTTTATATTGGTACAGCAACTTCAATGGAGAGGACATGAAGGATGAAGTTTCCAATCAATTCATGTATAAAACAGGTAAAAATGTGTATGTATAAAACTGGTGACAATGGGAATGTATAAAACAGGTGACAATGTATAAAATGGGTGAAAATTGGTATGTATAAAACTGGTGATAATGGGAATGTATACAACTTGTGACAATGGGAATGTATAAAACTGGTGACAATGGGAATGTATAAAACTGGCAACAATGGAAATGTACAAAACTGGTGGCAATGGGAATGTATAAAACAGGTGACAATGATAATGTATAAAACAGGTGAAAATGGAAATGTATAAAACAGGTGACTTTGGAAATGTATAAAACAGGTGACAATGACAATGTATAAAACTGGTGCCAACGGGAATGTATAAAACGGGTGACAATGACAATGTATAAAACAGGTGACAATGGAAATGTATAAAACAGGTGACAATGACAATGTATAAAACTGCTGACAATGACAATGTATACAACTGTTGACAAGGAAATGTATAAAACTGGTGACAATGACAATGTATAAAACTGGTGCCAATGGGAATGTATAAAATGGGTGACAATGACAATGTATAAAACAGGTGACAATGGAAATGTATAAAACAGGTGACAATGACAATGTATAAAACAGCTGACAATGTATGCAACTGTCGACAAGGAAATGTATAAAACTGGTAACAATGGGAATGTATAAAACTGGTGACAATGGAAATGTATAAAACTGATGACAATAACAATGTATAAAACAGGTGACAATGGGAATGTATGAAACTGGTGACAATGACAATGTATACAACTGTTGACAAGGAAATGTATAAAACTGGTGACAATGACAATGTATAAAACTGGTGACAATGGGAATGTATAAAATGGGTGACAATGACAATGTATAAAACAGGTGACAATGGAAATGTATAAAACAGGTGACAATGACAATGTATAAAACAGCTGACAATGTATGCAACTGTCGACAAGGAAATGTATAAAACTGGTAACAATGGGAATGTATAAAACTGGTGACAATGGAAATGTATAAAACTGATGACAATAACAATGTATAAAACAGGTGACAATGGGAATGTATAAAACTGGTGACAATGACAATGTATAAAATTGTTTACAATGGAAATGTAAAAAACTGGTGACAATGAGAATGTATAAAACTGGTGACAATCACAATGTATAAAACTGATGACAATGGGAATGTATAAAACCGGTGACATGTATAAAACTGTTGATGATGGGAATGTATAAAAACAGGTGACAATGGGAATGTATGAATTGAATTGGGTTCTAAGACGCACCAACACATGAAAGGTTATATGGCGCCTAACAGGTATGAACATGCCAGGCTCATCTTCCATGTACATCGAGATAAAATATGGAAAATGGGCCTAGAACCTTCTCACCCTGAACTGCAGAGTTGCTGCAAATTCTATCGTAGAAACTCCATTTACGCTGGAGCCACGTTTATTGTTTTTCTGCCACTGCTCTTTTGATGTGAGCGAGATGGCACCTGAAACAATGCAGGGATCATGATGAAGACCTTTAATAAACATGAACAAAAAATGATAAAATGAACATGAATTTGGGGGGGATTCTACCCCTCTGCCTCCAAAGGGATCTGCAGTGGCCCTATTCTTTGGGAATGTATAAAACTGTTGACAATGGAAATGTATAAAACTGGTGACAATGGGAATGTATAAAACTGGTGACAATGGGAATGTATAAAACTGGTGGCAATGTATAAAACTGTTGACAACGGAAATGTATAAAACTGATGACAATGTATAAAACAAGTGACAAAGGGAATGTATAAAACAGGTGACAATGTATAAAACTGGTGACATACCTCTTACAGATCTTGAGGGAATCTCGTAACTTGGCCTGTAGGGGTTTACATCTGTAATGAAACAGCACACACAGAATTGTGAATGGAATTTTTATCAGAAGAATCTAGAAAAGCTCAATTAGGAAGTGTTGAACTTCAATAATATTCCTTTGAACTGGTCTTTGATAAATAACTTAAAAGGAAAATATTATACAGCAAATGGTTCTATGAAAGAGAAATATTCAGCAAATGAGTTGTCAATATTGATAGGTGAAAGCAAACCTACTGTAACTATATCTAAATAAACAAGAAGATACAACAGTTTCACTCTGACTGCTCAATATGAATATCCTCCTTAGATAGTGATTACTTATAAAATGCTGGAGATATAGTAAATTGTCAGAAGGGAAAAACATCATATTTTTCTAAATGTTTTCAAGTATGAGTACTATTTTTTTCGGCTAATGTAAACAATTTCTATGTACAATCACACAAAATTCTCATCCAATTTTATTTGTAAATAAAATAATTAAATAGTAAAATCATATACGTTAGTACAACCTGACAGAAATTAAGAAACAAATTCAGCAAGTAAGTAACAAAAACAAAGTTTAAAACTGTTAAAATTAATGTTAATTTGATTCGATAAGGCACTTCATTTCTATTGCAATTTCAAGTTTTTAGAGAAAAACAAGATAAGAAAATATCAAAAGCCTGGGATTACCCTGACAGAGCCGATCCTGACAAATTTAGACCAGCGGAATTAGAGATTTGAAATTTTAAGCTCTCCAAGGTATTATGCAATAATGTATTTCTGATTTTTTCTTCTTCTCAAATCCGGATCAGTTTGGAATAATTCCAGGCCTGAAAATTTGAATCAATTAACTTTCTTTGCATCCTGTAGATAAACTAAAGAAGAAATTGAGAAAAAACTAATACTGCAGAAAAATGAACGGAAAAAGCAGGTGAACCAGTGTGTTCTATATCTTGGAGAACAGATGGCAGGGAAAACAGGTCCTATATATACAAAACATAAACATCTCTTTGTCTGAGAGGGAACTATTTCTGTATCTTCATAAACCATGTATTTGTGTATCAAATAAAAAACACTGTAAGGCACTATATCATGCACTTAGTATTAAACAGTTTGCATTCATTTAATGGTAATTTGATTTATTTATTTTTTATTATGGTAAACCTAGAGGCTATAGGTAAAAGCAAAACCTTATCAATTATTGTATTAATACGATATATAATATATAGTATACATATTGTATTAATACGATATATAATATATAGTATACATACACATTTTATAAACAAAGCCGAATAAGATGTCGCTGATTATAAAGCGAATAATTTTGAACAAAGTTTGATTCATAAATATGAATAATGAATAACACTGGATAAATAATGATGATACACTTTATACAAGTTATTTCATATCATTCTGGTAATTACGAGACTAAGATGGCCCATCTCTGTTGAAGTTTTTAAGTGGTCCCTCCAGTAGTAAGATACAGTTTTTTATTGCATAGGATGAAAGATCAGGATTTCTCAGTGAAAGAAAATTCATAATCTCTAATACGAGAGGTGTTCAACTTATAATTGAACACTTTCATTGTGTAACTGAATCAACTATCTTGAAATTCTTGCCGAATATGTTGATTTTAATGTCAAGTCTAATGATTCCTTCGATATGGAACATTATGACATGCACTATTATGTGCTTCCTAATGTTGCTGCATCCGTATTTTTGAAAAAGGGTAGAGAATGACATTTTGAAGCAAAAATCTTCAATTATAAAAAATAACTGCAATACAAATTTTAAGACAAATGCTTTTAAAATGTCATTTAAGGTTATAGTATTCTGATATGTCCATGTCTGAACGTAAAAAAAGTGTGTTCTAAATGACAGTTTCACATCATTAATCACGCATTTTTTATGATAATCACTTCCGTTGAAAAATAACATCTTAAACAAAAGTGTTCAATTATAAGCTGAACACCTCTCGTATAATAACTAATTCCATATGCAAAAATAACTGTGATGTTGAGTCAGGACGTCAAAGAAGTGCGGGAATGTCAATGTCATTTTTCCAGAAATTTCAACAAAGCTAAACTGATTTCAAATAAAATAAATAGATCATTTAACTGAAGGGTTTGATTATAAGGAAGTCCTTCACTGGATGGTAGGCGTGTTTTATTGTTTCACTTACTCGCATTTGCTCTATTGCAAAAAAAATAAAATACATGCCTATCATCTCAACGTTTATAAAACTTCTTTGAATTCATGACTCAGTTTCACAGTTATTTATACTCTATAGCACAACTGAATAAAAATGGGACACATAAAGGAGAAAACAAGAAATTATTAAATTTATAACATGGTATTTCAGTTCTCCATCATATACTGCTTCTCGTAATTACCTCTCAGTGAAAATTAGGATGTTAGATTGTGGCAGATAATAACAAGGGAGTGACACAGTTGTCTCAATTTCCCACCTCTCAACATGGTTAGGCCTTAACACCCATGTCCTTTCAGACACATTTAGACCTTGCCACACCTGCTGACCTTTCCAACAGTTTTAGGCCTTGCTCCTTGTTAGGGTTCCGACACTTCTGGCCTGCCACCCCTTCCATTCCCAACATTTTAGTCCCTGCTACCCTTGCCCTATCAAACAGTTGTATGCCTTGGCCCATTTTTGCCTTTCCAATATGTTTAAGTCTTGCCACCCCTTCCCCTACCTAAAACCTTGACACCCTTGCCCATTCCTGAAAAGGTATGGCCCCTTTTCCCCACTTCCAGAATGCTGTCAAACCATTTTAATGACTATTCTTGACTAGGCAAATCCTGTGTCACCCTCTTTAATAAATATTTGACAGTGGCAACTAAGTAACTAAATAAAAACACTGAAACTAAAAGATTAAAACAAGGGTCACTCTCTAAACAGCAAACACAAACTCGGAGCACTTGGTTACTACCACCTAGAAACGAACATCTAATTGTAATACCACTTCCCCTGTACGAATGTTTTAGTGCATTTATAACTGATATTCACAAAGCAAAGTCATATTTAGTAAATACCAAATGGTCTTCAGAATAGGCATGCACACAATTTCAGAATAACAATGTTACCCCAGTTGTATGATTAACAAAGGGTAAGGTTGCTACACTCCTGAAAGCGAGAATGAAAAAAAAAGTGAACTGTTCTAAGTTATTAAGACAGAGCCTGCTAAAGAAGAAAGGATTTTCTTGCGTTATGCTAGAAAGCTTTAAAAACAAAGCTATGTTTATTAAAAGTATTTCAAAAATTAGTATTTCAAAAATTACTTGGAGAGGAATTGACATTACTTTTTTAAGCCTCCAGAACAGCAGATAATTATCATTCAAAGTGTTGCATCTCACGATGGCCGAGTCTCGTGAAAAGTTTGATAGAATTATTCGGACTCATGGCACAGTAACAGAAATGTTTAAAACATGGACTCATCAATAATAAAACCATTCCCCCATTGCAAACAGTAAAACAGTATTCTGAATCGATATTAACTTTCAACATGACTTTGCTATGCGTGTTTGTGTTCGTAAGATAATTAATTTTATCCACGATGTTAGGAAGCTTGCAAGAGTAACAAAATCTGCACTGTGTCGCCAATTCAATACCTCGATCATCAACTGATTTCGTCTCTTTGCCGCTCGGATATTTGGCGTCTTTTCTCAAGGCTTCCGAGACACCAATTAATGAAGTTTTTGACTTATCACTCTTGGGTGATTTTGGCGATTTCGAGCTTGAATCGCTAATTGCACTAGGGGATTTTGTCGTGACACTAGATGGAGACTTATCCGAGCTGGTCGGAGATGATAAGGATTTCTTTTCCGTAGTTTTTGTGAATGTTTCCGTCGTAGATTTTGCAGGAGTAGCTGTGGACATACAATACTTGAACATGCAACATGCAGGCATTATAATCGTACAAACTTGAGTTTGTATACGTACAATATTTTTTTGTGAACAAAGTGACAAAAAGAATGAGAACAATTTAGCAAGTTACTGGCAGTCTCAAAAAATTTGCACCTATCCAAACATGTTAATGATACTGTTAGTGCACATGTTTCAGTCAACGTTTTTCCACATTTACATGCACAATTTTGACAACACTTACATAAATTATATATCATCGGAAATGGAGTTTATTTTCAGTGGTAAATAAAAATATATTAGTTTTGATTGAATTGGATTGAAATAAATATTTGACACCCTAAATATATTTTGATCGGGGTTTTCCCATGTAAATTTATTGCTGCCAGGGCAGCAGAAAATAGAAATCTCAAATAACAGTTAGTTTAATATCTTGCAATAAAATATTCAGGATTTCAGTAAGTTTTAATGTACATGTAACATTAAAAATCGCATGTGGACTTTTTATTTCTTAACCAATTTTGAGAAGTATTTTTTATTTACCACTGAAATCGACTGTTTAACTGATATACAACTAAAACGTAAAATAAAACGGGCAGAAACGAGCACACCAAACAGTAGGTTTCTTACATCCTGTTTTGTGCCCATCTTCCATGCTTTTAAGCATATATTAAAGTTTGACTATGCTTATTAAAACATAAAATGAAACAGTTAACAGTTTTTTTGAATTCTTATAAAATAGGGAATTCTGCAACGGTATCAACAGAATAAAATAACACTTCGCCAACTATGACAAGATAATCATTTCAATTTCAAATCCAGGAAACTCGTTAAGAAATCTGCACTATTACCTTGTGTACCATGAAAATCTGCACTTATGCATTACATCGACAGTAGCAAGGCCAATGTGTTCAGTACATTTAATTTTATTTTTTTTACATGTTAACAAAGGATAAGTCAACGAATGTTAAAAAGCCAGCATACCAAAATAAGGAATATAATTTCCAAACCAGCTGCTTCAAAATTTAAGTCATGGAGAAATTGCACGAAATAATACAAATTTGGTATATTATACAGTTTCACATGCATCATCTCGCCTATTGGCTGAAATAAGAATAGTCTGGCTTTAAATTTCCACGAGAATAAAATACAGCCTTAGATGGGTGCAAACTTATGAGGACGTGATGTATGCATGTAAAAATCGCAAACGAAAATCGGTTTTAAATAATACTCAGCATATAAAAGTAACTTTATTTTCATCTTTTTCTTAATCGTTTTCTTTAAGCCTCTATTTATCACAAATTCTCTATGTCAGCATATTTATCTTTGTCACTTTGTTTTATCATGCAAGTCAGATTGATATACATCAAGTCATCTATCAACTATACTTGTTACAACATCAACAACAACAACTATTTGCTCCAAATCTTCCAAATGACTTATTAAACTGTTTGCCACCAGCTTCAACTTCCAAATGTTAAAGAAACTTCCAGTCAATAAAAGTTTCTACAACAGTTAAAACATATTTGAGGCTTAATTCAGAACTTTGGAAGCCCTGCCTAAGATATTTCAAATGCCAATTTCAATGAGTGTATTTATAGTATATGGTTATGAAACACCAGCATATATTATGCTGTATTCCCCAATATGGGTGTCGTGTCTACAGGTAGATCGATATGTATTAAGCGCTCAATAAGCCAGAGACTGATTATACAGGTAGACATGACAACCATATTTCGGAATACAACGTTGATTCATAACCATATAATACAAAAACCCTGCTTCAATGGAAGACAATCACAATACTATTAGGGAGAATGGTATAATATACACCCTGTGATTGATAACCTTACAGTTCCAAAACAATGCCATGATCCCATACAGTTGTCATGCACAAAAGGAGCAATAATGCATTTTAATTTATTAAGCTTTTTTGTGTGCTATTTTCCTTAAAATTTCACTGATAACAGGCACCAAAAAAGGCTTTTAATTTTTGAAATTTTGGAAAAAAAACTAATTTAAAATAAATTCTAAATCAGATTCTATTTTTATTTGAATATCTCTTAAACCTCGTTAATCTCCAAACAATTCATTCTTCTCAATTAAATCCCCTAAAAACTCGCTCTCTAAAATGTTGACAGGTATATGATTTTATTTCACATACATCAAAATGCATTACAAGATGACTATATCATGCACAGCACATAGTACAAATACATGCAGACGGCACCCTTGATTTACTGAAAATATTAATAATGGTCTCAAACTTTTGGTGCCCCATAAGAATCACACACTGTGAGAGATACATATTGTCAACACTCTGCATTTAGATATTTTCATCGATATAGTGATTCTACTGACCATCTACAGACTTTGCATCAGATCTATCTTCATCCCTGGGGAACTGGTATGTTGGCTTGTAGTTATTCGAGGCTGAAATATCACAAAAATACCCACTTTATATATGAACAAATGTGTTACAATTACCATAAAAGCATTACAATTACCATTCATAGCCAAAAAAGTCTGGTCCGCGAAAATTTGACAAAAGTCAGATTTTTTTTATGTAAAACCTATATATCCAACGTACCTGCATACCAATTTCCCGCTTAATTCCGTACTATGCTTTGCAGCGTTAATTTTTATTAATTTTGATTATGGCAAAATCCCGGTTTCTAAGACTGAGTGATATTCATGACTTTTTGTACAAATCTTTAAATTCTTTGTTAAATATCTCTATTACGAAAATAATCAAAATGTCAAAAAGACTACTAAGTGGTATAAATGTCTTCCCTACATGATGCAGGTATGGAAATAGAGTTTAACATTGTTGAAGTGATACGGGAAATTATTCCCGAGTGAGAAAGATTCTTGCGATATAGAAACTTGTGCGTTTTCGCACGAGTTTCTATATCGCAAGAATATTTCTCACGAGTGAATTATTTTCCGTATCACGACAAAAAGGTTGATTAAACTATATAATATATATTCTGTGATGAATTTCTTTCCAGTCGTCTTTTGACACAAGTATTCCTTCTTCTGTCACTCCTTCGGCGACAGAGCGGAGTAATATCATGTCAATTCGTGACGTAATATCGTGACGTCTATCGTTTAGTTCATAACATTTGGCTACTGTGCTATCTTGCACACTAGGCGAGATAGCACAGTAGCGGAAGGGATATGTTATAGATTTTCTCAAACTGGGAAATTTCTATAATTCATCACAGAATATATAATATATGCTGATATTAAAATAGTCTCCTGTAACTGGGAAATTAATGCAATAATTTGAGGCTATCAGTAGTAAGAGTAAGCATTTAGAAAATTGTAAAGGCTAATTTAATGTTGTTTGACAACATCTACATTTGATAATGCATTGGATTATGGTGTTTCATGTTGTTTTAAATGACTTCATCCTTAGTTGAAAGAACTGCATTTCATAACACAGCTAAGTATGTACATGACCTTATTGTATATATGTTAAAACACTGTTAATTGAATGAAATAGAACGTAACTAACTGTTTCTGTCAATGAAAGATGAAAGAGAAGAATCAAGTTTTATATTGCTAACACTGACTTAATTTCTAAGGAAATTATGACATGGAATCATGACAGACAATTCTTAAAAGTAGTGTAGTTAAATATGTGTGGTACAAAATGTGTAAATTGTGTTTCCAGTTCAAGGGAGGAAAATCTGTGTGTACAAGAATAGGTTTTGGTAGAAGTAGGAGTCCATAGCATAGGATCACGTGAGGTTGGATAGTAATGCGTATGAAGTTTGAGACGTTTGATAATGATAGGATCATAATTATGTGAAATTTGGTAAGGATACGACCACATGTGAAGTTTGGTAAAGAAACGACCACATGTGAAATTTGGTAAGAATACGGTCACATGTGAAGTTTGGTAAGGATACGATCACATGTGAAATTTGGTAAGGATACAACCACGTGAAATTTGGTAAAGATACGACCACATGTGAAGTTTGGTAAAGATACGACCACATGTGAAGTTTGGTAAGGATACGACCACATGTGAAGTTCGGTAAAGATACGACCACATGTGAAGTTTGGTAAGGATACGACCACATGTGAAGTTTGGTAAAGATACGACCACATGTGAAATTTGGTAAGAATACGACCACATGTGAAGTTTGGTAAAGATACGACCACATGTGAAGTTTGGTAAGGATACGACCACATGTGAAGTTTGGTAAAGATACAACCACATGTGAAATTTGGTAAGACTACGACCACATGTGAAGATTGGTAAAGATACGACCACATGTGAAGTTTGGTAAGGATACGACCACATGTGAAGTTTGGTAAAGATACGACCACATGTGAAGTTTGGTAAGGATACGATCACGTGAAATTCGGTAAGGATACAACCACATGTGAAATTTGGTAAGATAACACACGTGAAATTTGAGATGTTTGGTAAGGATACGACCACAATGACATATGAAATCTGAGATGTTTGGTAAGGACGACCACATGTGAAATTTGGTAAGGATACGACAACACGTGAAATTTGGTAAGGATACGACCACATGTGAAATTTGGTAAGGATACGACCACATGAGAAATTTGGTAAGAATACGACCACATGTGAAATTTGGTAAGGATACGACCACATGTGAAATTTGGTAAGGATACGACCACATGTGAAATTTGGTAAGGATACGACCACATGTGAAATTTTGTAAGGATACGACCACATGTGAAATTTGGTAAGGATACAACCACATGTGAAATTTGGTAAGATACCACACGTGAAATTTGAGATGTTTGGTAAGGATACGACCACAATGACATATGAAATTTGAGATGTTTGGTAAGGACGACCACATGTGAAATTTGGTAAGGATACGACCACATGTGAAATTTGGTAAGGATACAACCACATGTGAAATTTAGATATAAAGGTAGCAGAGTGTGAAATGTTAAATTTAAGATGTTTGGGCAGGATAGGACCACATGTGAAATTTGGGCATGTGTGTAAATTGGGACCACGTGCTTAAACCTTTTGATCATATATATACCTCCTGCCTCTCCTAGACTAAGAAAATAACCTAAATCTGCCACTGTTTGTGGGGTGGGGAAAATAATAAAATAGTGATTAATGAAATATATGAATTTTATTAGCAATAACGAATGAACAAATTATATAATGTGAAAAAGTCAAGTGCATTTAAAATCAATATTTTTTATCATCATTTTTAAAGTGCTTATGATATACTCTGTAAAAGAAGTTTTGGACCATGGCAGTGTTCGAACCCGTACAATGATCGCTGAACCATGACATTCGACCATAACCCTTATTATCTCAGTTGATAATGCACAATAGATCAACAATCAACAATAATTATCGTTTACAATGAAAGTTTGCGAAAAAATAATAATCTTTTTATTGGTTACTCGAATGTGTCAGTAACTGTTACTTTGTATGGACTTTGCAACATTTTTTACAGACCCTTTGTGTGTTCGCGATATTTGTTTAAAATCAAATCTTGTTTGGAATTTACTGTTTCTGGTACCAAATTAACCGGGTAGGGTAGACCTTGTTACTAAAAAAAGATACTTAAATTGTGTCCACTAGTTTTATTTTTATATGACTTTATATACCCTCGTCCAAAACTTTTTTACAGAGTATATATATGACTTAACAATAACACACTTCGAAACATAGAACAAAACAGTACAGCTTATTCTGAATATTAGATGGATATGAGAAAATAAATGATTCAGATACAAAAACTATAAAACAATAAATAAATAAAATTGTCAAAGTAATGGATTAAGGCTTTTAAACAAAAGACATACCATAGATGGCATACATTATCAAAACGATATTGTTATAATTAACCGTAAAGTAAGTTATTCATTCTTTGCAAACAAAAAAGAAACTACAGAGAAATCCTGGATAACTCAAAATAAATAAATAAAACATTAAAATAATAATATATGACACAGATATACAAACATGCTGATTTGTTTGATAATAAGCCACTTTTCAACATTATTTTATAAATAACCAAGGTTATACGGCATAATAATAAATTTTATTTGCCAAAAGGTGCCCCAAATTTGACAGACTCCAAAAAGCAAACTTTTATTAACTTGCTTCCTTCAAACTCCTTCTAAAAATCACCTTTTCCCCCCTTTTTTTTGCTTCCTTCAAACTCCTTCTAAAAATCTCCTTTTCCCCCCTTTTTTTCTTCTTTTTTTTTCTTCAAGGTTTTGGTGATAAAAAAACACTTTAGGAACAGATGGATGAGCCAATATAAAGGTATACGTTTAACCATTCCTATTTGTATATATAATTCGCTCCTTTTTGTGTGACTAACTGTTGAGAAAGTGGCCATGTGATATGCACCATGCAGAATAATGGGTCTATAAGCACCTGCATCCTCAAACATTTTATCCATCAATGCCGTAATGCCAGCAACACCTGTGAAACAACAACATTATGTAATGATGATGATGATGATGATGACAACGTAAACACGGGCACATTCATACAACAACAACAACATATCAGATACAACATTAAAGCAATACGCTGCCGAATGCCAATGAATGCTGATGAGTCAGTTAATCATCGGAATTAATCCACAACCCATACCTGGATAATAATGTGGTGATTATTTATTAATCTTTTACATACATCTATATCATCTCATTGTCATTGTATAATTTTAACTACTTATGCAATAAAACAGTCATAGAATTTTCTATCAACAGATATTTAACATTGGCTTTGCCTCAATCTTATCTAATGGTATCAATAGCTATGCCATTTTGTAACTTTTACCTTATAATTATGTCTATGCATTTGTAGTAGAAAACAAGAAATGTCACTGTAAGTGAAAAATGCGCCCGATGTCGTTTTGACCTTTGGGATCTAAGTGTGACCTTGACCTTAGAGTGACTGACCTGGATTTTGCGTGTGACACGTCTTGTTGTGGTGAGCACATGTGCTAAGTTATTTGAAAATCCGTCCATGATTGTCGGAGTTATTAACCGGACAAGAAAGCACTTAATTTTAACCTTTAACTTCTAAGTGTGACCTTGACCTTGGAGCCACGGACATGGATTTTGTGCGCGACACGTCGTCTTGTTGTGTTGAGCACTTGTGCCAAGTTATTTGAAAATCCGTCCATGAATGCCAGTTATTGACCGGACACGATTGTACGGACGTCCAGACTGACTGACGGACGGACGGAGCGACTACTATATGCCGCCCTTCAGGAGCATAAAAATAACTTTTGGTTTATATATGGTTAATGTTCATTTTTATTTCATACCATATCTGCTCAAACAACAAGTAACTGGCATTCAGGCATAAGCCATGTAAATAAACACAAACAACAATTTGAATTAAGGAGGCTGGAGACATACTTGTGAACGGGCAATAACTACCCATACTGCCCCAGCCTCCTAAGGTACAACATGTCATACCAAAGCCAATGTCTGGACAAGGTGAGGTGAAAAACAGAAATGATTGGTCAGTGTTAATACAACAACAGTCTGAAAGGGAAACAGTGATGACGATGATGATGATGATATTGATGGTGTTGGTGGTGGTGATGGAGATGATGATGATGATATTGATGGTGTTGGTGGTGGTGATGGTGATAATGATGATGATGTTGTTAGTGGTGGTTATGGTGATGATATTGATGGAAGTGGTGGTGGTCATGATGATGATGATGATGGTAGTTGTGATGATGATGATGATTTATGATTGTGATGGTAGTGATAATGCTGGTTATAATGATGGAGGGGAGAGATGATGATGATCGACTGTGAAAAAAGAAATGTTTGGTATCAACAAACATCATAAGCTTTGTTACATTTTAGTCTTGAATCACATGGGAAGCTACAATGATATTGCTCTAGATATTTATCCTTGTAATAAACTCTATTTATTTAAGAAATAAAATATCGTTTACGGTGAATTATCGTATAATATATCACGGTTTGGAGTTCAATTGTAAACAATAATTCCACGAGCACGGAGTTCAATTAAAAACAATAATGGCGAGTGAAATTATTGTTTACAATTGAAAGACAAACCGTGATATATTATACGATAATTCAACGTAAACGATGTTCCATTTCTATTCTAATACCCCTAAAATGCGAAAATGGTGCACACCACTGAAATATTTTGCATTGCTTTGCTTACTTCCTAACACTGAAAAATTACAGTGATATATCTTTGAAAATAGCGAGATATTTTAAACTAGGCTATATATTGCGGGTGTATTAGAATTTGGTATTTTACATGTAAGAATATTCAAAACTGTATACCATACTTTAAATCCCGAGTGGCTATGCACTGACACAGATCAGTGCAATAATAAATATCTTAATCACTAATTGACATACAAATGTTGGAAATGTGAGCAGACGCAATAATAAATGTCATAAACTCGCAAACAAGGTCAATTCTTGTCATTATTGACGCTATAATCACCTTTTATTGATTTCTTTACAAATATATCAGTCTTGTTTATTGTACCTATATGGTTATATTTAAATCACTCGACAGATAACGTATGAACGAGCTACGTCGCCCGAGTTAAAAATCAATGATACTGAGGTAAAGAATTAGCTTTTAATTGATTTTTAAGAATAAATCCTGATTGTACTTTTGTGCGTTCTGAATGACCACGTACCATAATCCATTAAATTAAGATATTTTCAAATATTTCTACAAAAGACCAATCTGAATGAACGAGGAAATACCAAATTTGTCAACACAGAAATTTGTCGCGTTAACGATAATTATTTTCTTGTAAGAGGGACTGTGAAATAGAATTGTAGTGATTAGGGGTATTCATACAGAAAGGGAAAGTATTAGCATAAATATAAAGTTTACATTAATGGTACTTGAACATTAATTACAGTTGTGGTTTTGTGGTAAAAGAGGTCATAGAGGGGATTTATGGCTTTCAAGATTGTACTGAAGTTTCCCAACATACCATTCCTGGGGCTCAAATCTCAACTTTTCATGGGACTGAAATATTATTTTTTCAAGGGGCTCAGCTCAAATCTTAACTTTTCATGGTGCTTAAATGTAAACTTTTCATTGGGCTCAAACCTTTTTTATAGGGTTCAAACCTTAACATGACAGAGGCCCGCTGCTTGTAGGTTCAAACAGTAACATGACAGAGGCCCGCTGCCTGTAGTCAAGAAATGCTACATAAAGAGCAAAGTGGCTCCTCCAAGAAAATTACATTTGACAGAATCATTACTTTTAAACTTGAAAACAACTATTTTTCAAGGGGCTCTAAATCTTAATTTTTGATACACTTCAACTGCTCAAACCGTAACATTTCATGGGGCTTTAAATCTTAACTATTGATGGTTGCTATATAAAGTGCAAAGCTGCACCTTCAAGAAAATTACAAATGACAGCAGGATCACCGGAATTAAACCGGAACAATTCAGAAACAAGATGCTCATATCTTCACTTCATATTCTTATGATCTACCAACCTTCATCTCTACATGAAGAACACCGTAGGAGTTTACAGGAAATGCAAGTGTGTTGTATGTACTGGACAAATGGACAAACGTTTATACTGGTTGAGACTAACACTGTATGTCATATACACTAAATTCTGATTACAGAAATTAATAGATTTAATTTTCGCCGCTTTCACGAACTAAATGCTTGAGCTTATATTCAAATTCTGCGGTTTCAATTTCCAAATTTAGATATATTAGATATACCTGCCAAATTTTATTTACCTGAGATAAGATACTGTCCACCTAATCTTAATGGAAAGGAAAAGTGTACATAGCGTGGTGGGTCCGCGATAAATATGTAACAAATACACCAAACTTTACACATTCTTCTCGTTTCTCAAAAATTCTAATGCTGTTATTTTTAATGTAAAGATATACACAAATATATATATAAAAAAAATATCACATCAGATTTGCCACAGATTAAGCCATTTAAACATCAAAATATTTTTATTCCGATTTCTGGAATAAGTTATTTATGAACCTACATTCATATGGTGTTTAGAGGTCGGAATTGGTTTATCTGCCAGAATCGATCTTTGGTTTGGAAAACCAACTGTTGATCAATTATTTATAGGTTTTTGAAAGACTAACTGATCATTAGCTAGTGATCATTTCAATTGTGTTTATCTATATATGTTCTTGTAATACAAACCAGACCAGTCTTTTTTTATTTTTAGGATTACTGAAACTTCTACCCCAAAATTTGCCAAAATTTACAAAAAAATAAAGTTGTGTTTTCCTAAATAAATTATTGTCCCATGTAAAAAATGCAAATTTGATATCACATCCTGTTTTTGGTAAAATTCATTTTATGTTTCCGGACATGTGTACTGAAATTAGTCATCTTTGATGCGGGATATGAATGCAACACCTTATTAGCCCACTGAAAGGAACTTCATTTTCATTATCTCTATTATTTCGACAATTATATCATAGATTTTTTGCAAATTAAAAATATTTTCCTTTTTTTTTTCTTTTTTTTTATCTTCCTCCTACCTTACATTTTTGCTGAAAAAAACTGGTAAAACAATTAATAAAACAATACTGGCCTTGGTTTGACTGTTTATTTCAGACTTTCTGAGATCAAACAATTTTAATCCCCACTAATATAACACTTCTTTTCCTGCAGAAATGCAATATCAACCCTACTTGTCTATTTCAATTATCTTCAAGTACCAAAGAATTAGAAGTCATCTTTCATGACAAGATAAAACAAAAATTGATACAGTACAATAAATCAAGATATATGAAAAAAAATTGCAAGTTCTTTTATTAAATCATAAATCAATCTCATAAATATCTTCTTTGAAAGTCTATAATTTGTCACTATCATGTTTTAAAAGAAAATCTACGAATGGAAGTAGATAAATCTGGCGATATTGATTTTTTTTATTGATTACAAACTTGTGCTTTTATCATCCAATACTATAACTATCAATTATATCTTTTGATAATATTTGGTTCCCACAATGTTAATCTTAGGTCTTTCGGGTCGTTGAAAGCGAACGACATAATTGCATAAAAAGAGCTGTTGCAGTGGTGTAGGGGCGTTTTGAATTTTTGAGAAGGGGTCGGGTGGGAAGCATTATTTTGAACATTATTATTACTTCTCGAAACTCGTCTGGCCACTCTTCTCACAAATTAACAACCTCGTCTGGCCACTCACCCCATTAATTAACAACCTCGTCTGACCACTCACCTCACAAATTAACAACCTCGTCTGACCACTCACCTCACAAATTAACAACCTCGTCTGGCCACTCACCTCACAAATTAACAACCTCGTCTGGCCACTCACCTCACAAATCAACAACCTCGTCTGGCCACTCACCCCCCAAATTAACAACCTCGTCTGGCCACTCACCCCCCAAATTAACAACCTCGTCTGGCCACTCACCCCCAAATTAACAACCTCCTCTGGCCACTCACCCCATTAATTAACAACCTCGTTTGACCACTCACCTCACAAATTAACAACCTCGTCTGGCCACTCAGCCCCCAAATTAACAACCTCGTCTGACCACTCACCCCATTAATTAACAACCTCGTCTGACCACTCACCTCACAAATTAACAACCTCGTCTGACCACTCACCTCACAAATTAACAACCTCGTCTGACCACTCACCTCACAAATTAACAACCTCGTCTGGCCACTCACCTCACAAATTAACAACCTCGTCTGGCCATTCACCCCCAAATTAACAGCCTCCTCTGGCCACTCACCCCATTAATTAACAACCTCGTTTGACCACTCACCTCACAAATTAACAACCTCGTCTGGCCACTCAGCCCCCAAATTAACAACCTCGTCTGGCCACTCACCCCCCAAATTAACAACCTCTACAATATTGCTATCATATTTATAGGTAACAGTTGTCTCAAGAGTTCCAAAATGTAAGTTTTTTTACAATGTGTTTCCGGACACCCACCCCAACCCCCACCAAAAAAAAACAAACTTTGGTTTCGTTGACCTGTCTGAAAATTGGTGGGATCACATCTCTGCAACCCTCTATTCATACATCTACAACTAATGGCTAAATTTAGAGTAAAAAAAGATGTCTTCATTAGCAGAATAAGTACTTCGTTGTTTAATACTGAGCATCTCTTTATTTAGAAAATAATGATTGTTCCGTTTTATGCATAGGTTCTGTTCATGTTTATAATTAATCCTGAGCAACATATAAGAAACATAAGACATGCTGAGTTTGTCTTAAATTACATCAAGTCATTCAATAACGCACCAAGAGAAAGCAAAGGTAACAGGAGAAAACTGGGATTACAGGACTGATTCTAGAATCTCGCTTGATCTTTATAATATTCTAAAGCACATACTGGCCTTTGGTTATAAGAGAAAACCTGTAATTTAGTTTAGGAACAAAGGTTGGTCAGCTGAAACAAAACCCTCTATGAAATGATATAATTATGTTTCATGACTGTTCCAGACTCAACTGGTTCCGTTCTAGTGTGATCAAAATACTTCATAATTAGTAAAGAGTGTATGATATCAAATGCACAGTTCAATAAATATTATAAAAATACCTTCTGGCTTTTTGTTTCTGTGTAAACTTTTGTACATCTGCCTGTACCAGTCATGTTGGTTCTTCTCGTCAACATTCTGCGGGGAAATAAAATTATACCAATTATGACATTCGTGTTATATATGTTACAACCATGTACAAGGAAGGTGAAACACACACCTTAGTTTGGTTTGGGTTTGAGGTGGAACCTTGTAGCCCAGGGATTGTGATTCTGTCCCAGCTAAGCTAGAATTATTTTTCTTGAATACTTTAAAAGAATTTCACACCTGACCATCCTTCGGATGAGACAATAAACCGAGGTACGCTCTCTAACATGCCCAGTGGATACAGCAAGGATAAATAAACGCTAAACGTATACGCACAAACTATAGTACCAAGTTTCAAAACATGCTTACAGCCTATTAAATGCATACATTTGCCAACAAATCAAAATACCTGCAGTTAAAATGTATCAATATCATTTTGTTTTCTTCAAATCCTTTGAAAGTTGATTAATTATGTAATTAAATTTAACAGAAAGGCTGTATTGAGGAAGACATTCTCTCCGCAAAGAGAGGCAGATTTGGATACTTTATCCAGAGCTGTAGATAAGCTGAGTTTTGGGAATTTTACTCATACTTTTTTTGCAAAAACCCTCAGTTTTTTTTTAAAACTGTGAGTATCTTTACTCAAATTACTACAAATACTCATAACTTTTAAAAATCATGAGTATTACATTTGTATGTATTGTCCTGTGGAACAGTTTATTCCATATTTACATGATGAAAATTGTTCCAAGCATGTGTCCAATATTAAGGTCATAGTTTTTTTTCCCATTTTTAATTAGCTTTCATTTAATCAGAATAGTTGTCTCTTTTAAAATGAATTAATTCATGTCCATTTTTAAAGCATAAACTATTTAAAGAAACTTTTACTCTGAACGGGTTCCTTTTTACTCACTCATTTTGGATCTGATGAGTAAATACTCATGGCACTCAAAAATTATCTACAGCTCTGAATTTTATCGTTTATGAACATTGCATTTTTGAGCAATTTTTTTTGTTTACACGTATACCTGATTGTTGATTAACAAAAACAGTATAGGTAAGCATTAATCGACATATAAGAGTATTTATCCCTTAACCTCCTATTTATTATAATAGACTGTTCTTTCTGTAAATAATGGTTCATTCCATATATTGTTCATAGGGGTGTTTTGGAGAAAGTGTTTCCTGAGTAGTGAACAGTGTAGACCCTGATCAGCCTGCACACAACAATCATTGTAGTTGTGCTCATCAGTCTAAGGATTAATAACAAGCCTATTTTTAGTCAAAACGAATCTAAGAACCATTCCTGACGGTCAGTGTCTCCATGACCCCTTGGTCAGTGTCTCATGATGACCCCTTTGACCACATGATTTACGACATCATTCACCTACCTGTCTGAATGCCAAGGGCATGCCACTCTCTTCATCGATGGGTCCGATATCCTCATAGCGTTTAGGACTGTGTATCGTTGTTGTTGTTGTAGTTTTCTCCTCTGTTGGCACAGCATAGTATGTATCCGTGTGCTTCACGTCTCCGTCCATCGACTCCGATTTACCGATATATATTGCACCTTTAGGAATCTTGCCTTCTGATAAATTTAAAGTTAAAAACATCTGAATAGGTAAATACATTTAAATAAAATTATGTTAATACATTAAGGAATATACTTTACATGTACCTACTTATTAACTTACTATATATATATTGCTTCATGTTTTTTAGACATATGGGACCCTTCTTTTCATACACTGTATTGCCTCATTGTATTGCCCCCAGAGGAAATGCATTTTCCAAAAGGAGGGGCATTAATTATTTCACCTATGAACAATTTAGCTTTCCACAAAAAGTGCATTATATATATTTCATTATTTTGGAAACTCAAATTAATTCTGCCTTGGGACCAAAACCAGTTTTTCAGGTTGGATGGTCCGATTTATTGATTGAAAAAGGAGAGTGAGGGAGTTGGGTAGAGGGGAGGCATCAATAAAAGGGGGAGCATTAAAAAAAGACAATACAGTATATAGATAATGTTTTGATCCGCTCATCTGTTGAATTGTCGATTATTAATTTTGGTAACATAGTTACAAATGCCCAGCATCTTATATGAAACAACAGATATTACATTGGATACAAATACATTGGGTGCATCAAAGTACAGGTGATGTTCAAAAATACAAGGTGTGTTAAGCCCCGGCCCACAGCAAACAATTTTATAAATCACAATGTTTTTTTTATTTGGTCCAGTTATACTGCAAAGATGGATCAAGGTCATTCAGCATCAAGAACAAGCTTCTGGGAGATGACTTTTAAATACAACTGAAATTAAGCTTCTCAGATGACAGAGCCTATGTTGAAACCAGAATGACATGCTGTTATCATGCAAGAAATAGCAAACCAGCACCTTGACAATCACAAATTAGCTTAAATAAAATAATATCTCTACAAATCAAATTAGGCATGCATACACATATTATGTTAGTGTCAAATTTGTATATACTACAGTGACAGTCATCCAGGCAAATATTGCACCTGTCACGTTTCACATCGGAGACATTGAAATTTTCTGCTCGTTGCACAATGTGAATTCTAAAACATTTTTAACAAGGTGTGAAGTAAACCGATACTTTCGGCTTTGTGGGCATGAGCGACTTCAACTTCGTGAGAAAATAACTTATAAGAATATGCAACATAGTGTAAACAAAGTGTAAACACTGATCATGAAAATGACGTTTTAGGTATCATTCAATATACTTTATTCTTGATGGGTGGATGTTGACTAAGTGGACCAAACAGATTTACTTTTTTTTCTCAATAAATGTGCCCACACTCATTTCAATATCAAAATGGCGGAGACCAAGCTCCATCCCCTCACCTCACCTTTAGCCGAATATGGCATGGTCCCTAACGGAAAATTCTGGATCCACACACATTTCGTTATACATGTATTGTGACGAGCAACCTCACCAAGCGATGCAAACAAGATTATGACCCATTTGTAGTACCGGTGAGGCTTGAAGTCTTAATGATTTAAGTGTTAAGTGACCTAAATGACTTAAGTCTGTACTTTGTAGATAACAATGGCAAAATACCACTTTACCATAGAGCCGGCATTGTAGTCTCAAGCTTATAAATATCAGTTATATTGTTTCGCGACTGCGTTTTGATTACTCTTTAACCCAAACAATCTTCTCAATTAAGGCGAGTGTATAGTGCAAATAAGGACTCTTTTTGGATGTTTTTTTGATAATTACACCTTTGCAGTGGCTAAAAGACGCATTACCGGTATATCGCGGTGATGGAACTTTAACAGACTGCTATATAGAGAGCATGAGAGGAGTGTAAATCTTACCCTCAGTCACCATTATAGGGTCGCCGACAAACTCTATACCTTTGGGATAACCATTCTCTGAAACCAACATGCAACATTCACGTATACAGGATATGCTCATACAATTTATATGTGTACATTCATACAAGCATGCTCAAAGAAAACATGTTCACAAACGTGTTATTTATACAATTCTTAATCTACTTCACATCTTTAAGACCTTACTTACAATTCAATCATATTTTGTTTGAATTCTCCCAGGGCAGATAACTTAAAGAGGCACTACCTATATCTACGCGATTTTTAATGTAAAATATTAAATACTCAATATTACTGCATTTATATGTATACAAAGCTATTTTATGAGTTTTCGAAGAAGAAACATGGTTCGTATTCCAGTTCTGTAAATTATTAATTATGATCAAAACAATATCTTGAATAAAATGCTGCCCAGCCGTTTATTCCTGCCGGAGAACTACGAGTTTTTACGATTTTCTCGGACATGCGCAATGCGATTACAAACTATTCGGCGCAGTTCCGATAGCAAACGAATCGATCGGAACTCTTCGCTAATCAGACTAGGTAGTTTCGATTGTAAACGAATAAGATCGGAAAATCTCCGCAATCGGCTTGTCTAAAACAATTACGAATACAATTTCAAAAATCCGATCTTTTCAATCCTGTTTTACCCCAGCAATACGCATATTACATTGGGTGAAATTATTGCCATTTACCTTTTTCATAGTCCTCTTTATAATTAAGTAAAGTTTATATCAATTGGTGGACAAAAAGATATAGGTAGAGCCTCTTTAACACTTTTTACTGAGGAAAAAAACAAATGAAAATCAATAATAGGCAAATTGTTATTCAACTGGAAAAGTTACTGAAACAGTTTTTTGTCTTTCATTGCCTAGATGGCCTTGACTTTTTATAAAAGAAAAAAATATCAAGTCAGTCAGAAGTGAAACTGTAAACATTATTTTTGGCATGCTCATACAACAGTAATATTCATACAAGTTAACATAGGATAGTTAGAGCATTTAGGGGTTAGGGAAAATGTGGGATGTTGTTACAAAATGATTCTGAGATTGGCAATTTCCATGCATGCTATTATAATGAAACTGAAGTTTTTCTTTGCTGCAAAGTAAAACAGAAATATTCCAGAGCCTAGAAAATAATATACAAAAGCTTCCAAGACTTATAGATGCTTTTAAAACATACTAACACATAATAACATAGTAAAATGTTTAAGCAGGCAAATGAAATGCTAGGTTCTTTTTGTCTTAAATTTCCTCGAGCCAACCATTTAAATCTTCATTATTGTTTAACTATTAAAATTTAAAAACTGGAAGATGAAGGTCAGCAATATTCCTCTATACAAATAGTATAACAGATCAATCAATAATTAATACCAGCAGATACAAGTATTTTCAGATATCTGAGAGAGCTTTATTGCAAGTTGTAAGAGCCTTATTCTGCAAGAGCTTTACTGCAAGTTGTAAGAGCCTTAATCTGCAAGAGCTTTACTGTAAGTTGTAAGAGCCTTAATCTGCAAGAGCTTTACTGCAAGTTGTAAGAGCCTTAATCTGCAAGAGCTTTACTGTAAGTTGTAAGAGCCTTAATCTGCTAGAGCTTTACTGCAAGTTGATAGAGCCTTATTCTGCAAGAGCTTTACTGCAAGTTGTAAGAGCCTTATTCTGCAAGAGCTTTACTGCAAGTTGTAAGAGCCTTATTCTGCAAGAGCTTTACTGTAAGTTGTAAGAGCCTTAATCTGCAAGAGCTTTACTGCAAGTTGTAAGAGCCTTATTCTGCAAGAGCTTTACTGCAAGTTGTAAGAGCCTTATTCTGCAAGAGCTTTACTGCAAGCTGTAAGAGCCTTATTCTGCAAGAGCTTTACTGCAAGTTGTAAGAGCCTTATTCTGCAAGAGCTTTACTGCAAGTTGTAAGAGCCTTATTCTGCAAGACCTTTGCTGCAATCTGTAACTTTTTGCAGTCTAAGCTTTTCTGTAATTCTTACACCAGTAAAAGATATTACTCAAAGTTTGCTAAGCACCAAGATTTCGATTGGTCATTTTACGGCGGCTGGTTTTACCAACACCATAAAATCAACAATTATTGATCTAACTCTTGTCAGCTATAAGCACAAATATACTGAAAGGAAAAAGGAAAGAAATACCACACGGGAATTTCTGCTATATACTGTATGTACAATATAATGCTGCTGGTAATCGAATGGTACATGGCTACGTAAGATCTTTCCTTTCGAAAGACTAAAACAACACGTAACACAGCAAACGGCATTCCTGCAAAGTTTCATTATTGACAGAGTATGTGTTTGGCTCAAACTTAAGATGCAACATTTTGCAAACTCTTTAAGTTACAGTATTGAACTGGCTCAATTTTTAAAAGAGGAACTTCAACATTTATGAATTTCTTGTTACAACGGGTACTGTGAGTAAAACGTCTACAACATCACAGTTGTGTCCTTTCTCTAACTAACTGCAACTTTTTTGGTTTACAAAACATCTTGGGATTTCCTTGGAATATATATGGAATTAAGTGTGCAGTATATACAATATAAAGCGGGAATTCCCGTGTCGCGTTTTATATAGAGAGCACCACCAACTAGTAACTAACATGCAGCCTGATGGAGGGTCTTGTAGAAAATGTTTTAAAAACTGACACAGTGCACCAAGTAAGGTTAAACAGTTTTTAGATTACTGGCCTAAAAGCATCATATATATTTTGTTTTAAATATATACTAAGGGAAAAAAGTTTAGCAAGCTTTTTTAGATGAAATAATACTGTATACAAGATATACTGACATTTTGGGACTTTATGGGCTTGACCCCTACGTTCATTTATTCATTACGTCATTATGATGTTCGACTGTTATTGATGTGTGTTTAATAAAATATTGTGTCTATGGCAGTAGTTTCCATAAATAATATGTTATTTCCAGGGTGCAACAAAAACTTGCTAAACTTTTTTCCCTCAGTATATATTCTTTTAAGCCTTGTATGGGTATAATACAATCTTTCAACATTATTACGGTCAACTAATGTATGAACACATGTCTATTTATTATAAAGGCAACAAACAATTATTTCATTTAAACGATGGGCATTTAAAGCCATTGTGAGGTGTTTAAATATAATCAGATCAACATTCCTCTTAATACAATTTATAATTGGATTATCAACATATCATAAGTCACGATCATTATAATCAGGAAATCTTTGGCAAGCGATTAACAATACACCGTAAGGATTTACAGGTAGGGTGGACAAGTGGCAGGTGCCAACTTCTAAACCCGGTCCAATCTAAATCATTGTCCTACCTTGCCCCATCAATCTAAATATTGCCTCATCATATAAACCTTGCACCATCTAAACCTTGCCCCATCTAAAACCTTGCCCCATCTAAAACCTTGCCCTTTCTAAACCTTACCCTTTCTTAACTTTGCCCCTTCAAAACCTTGTCCATTCCACTAAATCTTGCTCCATCTAAACCATGCCCCATCCAAACATTGCCCATTCTAAACCTTGCCCCATCTAAAACCTTGCCTTATCTAAACCTTGTTCTTTCTAAACCTTGCCCTTTCTAAACCTTACCCCATATAAACCTTGCCCCATCTAAAACCTTGCCTTATCTAAACCTTGCCCTTTCTAAACCTCACCCCATATAAACCTTGCCCCATCTAAAACCTTGCCTTATCTAAACCTTGTTCTTTCTAAACCTTGCCCTTTCTAAACCTCACCCCATATAAATCTTGCCCCATCTAAAACCTTGCCTTATCTAAACCTTGTTCTTTCTAAACCTTGCCCTTTCCAAACCTCATCCATATAAACATTGCCCCATCTAAAACCTTGCCTTATCTAAACCTTGTTCTTTCTAAACCTTGCCCTTTCTAAACCTCACCCCATATAAACATGGCCCCATCTAAAACCTTGCCTTATCTAAACCTGGTTCTTCCTAAACCTTGCCCTTTCTAAACCTCACCCCATACAAACATTGCCCTTTGTAAACCCCACCCCATATAAACCTTGTCCCATCTAAAACCTTGCCTTATCTAAACCTGGTTCTTTCTAAACCTTGCCCTTTCTAAACCTCACCCCATATAAACATTGTCCCTTCTAAACCTTGTTTGTTTGACTAATATAGTATGGAGATGTGTTTGCTCCAGAACAAACTTCATTACAAACAAAAAGTTCATGTTCACCCCATTCCCACCTCCCGTGGCCCCCAACAACAAATCCTGGATCCTCAAATGATTGCAAACAATATAATATATAAATGATATAACAACTAGCTTTGGTCCAGTTATAAATGAACAAACAAAATAATGAACTTTATACGAAGGAAAATTTGTTTACCTTTTGAGTGAAACATCTATGCTAATTTGAATAATCCGATTACAAATATCCGGCAATTATTTACACTTTATCATCAAATCGTGCGTAAAAGCTTGTAAAAACACTATTATTCCATTATTCTTATACAGAAGTCACATTTCCATCGGAATGAATCGAAAATTGTGCAATTTTGAAAACAGAATAATAATGCATTCAATCGTACACCAATTATTTCTGAGTCAGCGGTGAACTTTTAAGTCGTCAAAACCTTGTGTCCTACATTTCTCTTGTAAGTTAAACTTACATAAAACCACTACTTATCCCGAAATAACGTCCGAAGACGGGTATATTATTGTCTGTTTATACAATGTTAAAAGAAATGTATTCCGTGTATGCATAGTGCATTTAAGTCAACATTACAACTTCAAAATGCACTGATATAGACACAAACTGCTGCTTAGAAAAGTAGATATATATTAATTTTAGTTGGAGACTACTCAGTCCAACGCTCATGCACTGATTCAACAAGCTTCCTTTTTTAGAAGTAGATATATTTAGTTGGGGTCCATTATGTCAAATGCACAAAATGTATATACAACTTAGAAGCCTTCTCTATGTACAGCTCCTCTGAATATATAGTCTCAAAATTAAGGTAGACATGTTCATGCACACAATAACCTTATTTTATAACAAAGTCAGACACAATGATTAATTGTCTCTTTTTAATCCAAATTTCAATAACATATATGGTAATCCCCGGAAGATGTTCTATAATCCAACAAATGATGAAACAAATCTAAACCCAAGGTCAAATTACAGAAAATAACCCAAATTCCATTTCATACTTCAAATTTGATATCGAAACAAGCTAAACTTATCAATATAATCTAGTCCAAATATAACTTGTTTATGAATCATATAAAGTCCATGCATTTGATCACATGTTTCGGATGCACATGCAGAGAGGATCTAATTAGCATAATACGCTACAAATATATACAGGTAGTCCTCAGGTAAAATATTTAAAATACAGACTTAAATACTGAGGGCACTTAATGTAAAACGGAGTCATTTTTGGCAGATAGTGTGTACACCCTTCTTATGGTTCGATTAATCACATGAATTTATCGTAAAAGTTTGAAAGGTTTTGATTGTGTGGTATCGGAATGGACAACACAAAGTATTAAATAAAACGCAGTTTCATGAGAATGTTTTGGTTCAACATCTTTAGATAGAGGAAAGAGCATTTTTTCCCACATTAAGCTGTGATAACATATACAGCATATTTTAAGACTGACATAAAAATTATGTTGAAACTTGTATGTAAAGATCTGCCTTTAATATATAGTAGAATATATTCTCAAGGAAGGATGTTTTTACCTATTATTATAAGATTATCTTCTATTTAACTTGTATGTACATAACTGCCTTGAATATTTTGTGGAGGGAGGTTATTTTTCCTATCATTATAAGAGTATCTTCTATTTAATTAACTTGTATGTACATAACTGCCTTGAATATTTTGTGGGGGGAGGTTATTTTTCCTATCACATGTATAAGATTATCTTCTATTTAACTTGTATGTACATAACTGCCTTATCATGGAATATTTTGTGGATTTTTTATTTTTTATTTTTATCTTAATGGTTGTCTTTATAAATTTAACTTTAAGGTAAAGAAGTGCCTAAATTTAATATAGAATATTTTTTCTAAAAGGATTGTGTTTTGTTTTTTTCAAAATCTCTATGAATTTATAAGTGCTTCTAACATCAACTTAAATTTAGATTACACATCAAACTTTTTTCTTCTTTTTTTTCAGTGGGAGGGATCTAAATTTGTTCACCCCAGATGGCGAACTGTAGTGAAGGCCCTATGCCCCTCACAGGGGTGAAGAGGATTAAGTAAGTAAGGCACAAAAACGTGCCTCCATCCAGTTCTTCCTATTTCAAACTGAGATTAAAAATGAACCCTGTGAACAAATATTGTTTAAAAGACATGTTAATGCAATTTTAACATTACACAGAAAAAACAAGACTATCCCTTTTGTCACGATGCAATAAATGGTGTAATTTAACATTTTAACTTGTCAAATGTGTTAAGGAAGAAGCAAATTTTCTCATGTTTCAAACCGTAAAGCCTAAGTGCATTTGAACAATGTACTAGGAAATATATTAAGTAAATGTGAAAGATTTCTTGTCCGAGTCGCTACTCCTAGGGCAACTTAAGTTTGCATCATTCAATCGATGACCTGCAAAATATTTTATAATACTGTAACCAGTCATATAATTTACCAGCGGAAGGACATGGGGTATGGGTCTCAAACCCGGGAGCCCTTGCTCACAGGGTGAGTGCTCTACCAACTGAACTAACTGGCCCACCTGTTACCCACTATCACCACACCATTAAATTTTTCAGTAGGTCCTTGTCCCTCATGGTCTGTAGCATATGCTACCATAATGGCTAGGGGAAAGTGTCTTGCCCAAGAACATACTGCCACAGTGGCGCAGGTGAGGGTCCTTTGCATTTCAAGTCCACAGCACCATCCGCTGTCAGTCATGCCAGCGAAACCTAGATAAAATTATGCACTTGGTATTAAGTTCAACTGTTGCTCATGTACACCCATTATCATGTCTCTTCCATGACATGGTGATCTGGCTGTCATGTTTCTCACAAAAAAAACGTTAACTGAGAAGTCATTATCACATTCTTTTATTGCTGTTGGTCAAAAGTTTAACATAGTTGCTGGGGGAACTTTTAGTATTGATTGATAACTTCAGAACATACCAGATCAGTGCAGTAGGAGCATTTTGAATAATTTGGGGGAGGGCCAACTTCTCACAATTTTCTGATGACCTGTTTTTTTCTCATCAAAATCTTAAATTCTCTTGCAAACAATTAGGATATGTGACCAAACTGCTAAAAATGCTAAATTAGCATTATACTATGGTGGCAGCTAAGGGGCAGAGTTCGCCTAGGATAAGGGAGGTCGAGGGTTCAATCCCCGGCTGCGACACACCAAAGACTTCAAAAAAATGGTACTAATATATAGCTCCCTTGCTTGATGTTCAGAATGTAAAGGGTAGTGCTAAGGCTGAGTGGCCCTGTGTTAGAATAATGAGACTGGGTGTGCCCAGACCAACTTGGAGTGGTCAAAGTTGGTTAGCAGTGGATGAAGAAGTTGATATGCAGTGGACCACAGTTGGAGTCCACTCCATTCGAGCCCACTCCAAATGACTCCAATGACAATTATTATCCAGAACCGCTCTAGAACAGTTCTGGAACAGTTCCAGAAAATTTCGCCGGGGTGTTCCTACCCACATCAGGTCCATATAACTTGCCTTTTAATATTACACTTAACATTTTGTTACTCCATTTTGTAAGCAACCGATAACCCTTTAGCGGGGCATTCGTGTCCCTTGGACACATTTTCTAGTTACTATCAAGGTCCAAGGAAGCGCAAGAATAACCAGCCATATATGCTAATGATCCACTCCAATAAACTCTAAAGCCACTCCATTTAACTGCTATGCAAATTGATCTCTACCATAAACCCACTAGATGGTCCACTCCATTTAACTGCTATGCAAATTAGCTCCACCATAAACCCACCACTCTTGCCACTCCATTCCACTGCATGCAAATGAAGTGCACTCCAAGTAACTCCAGGCTCCACTGTAATTCCACTCCTTTTCAACTCCAAATAACTGTGTCTATGAATACTGATTAGGTGCAGTGGAGTTACAGTCACATGGAGAGGAAAAAGATGTTTCAATTATTTAAATTAGGTGCTTGGGCAAAGAAGGTTCCACTACAATGGAGTGGACCAGGATTAACTCTAAATGCCACTGCAAATCCACTCATATTTCGCATGGGTGGTATCGTATCGTGTCGTGTCTATGTGGCGTGGTATCCCAGTGTGGTAGCACTATGAAGTGGAGCACTGAGCTCACTAGTAAACAATGTCGTAATATGACTGAAATATTGTTAAAACTGGCGTTAAACCCCATAAATATATACATATTTCTTTCATTGTTAATTATTGCAAGACTGAGGGTAAAATAATACATTGGCCTCACCCTTCTGAACGGTGTGGGAGACTGCACACCCAACACCCTTCTCCTATGCCTGTGTAAATATACAGCAGTGACCAGTACATATTTGAAAACTTGAGAAAGTTAGTGACTACTAGTTTGTCATAATATTGACATTTGACCGATTGAAATGTTTGAAATCACTGTAATTTTAAATGGGTCATCAATAATCAATGAAGTGAAATCAACTGATTTGTCATTTGATGACTATTAATGGCTTACCTAGGTTATACAGAGCGGCTTCAAACGAAAGGGACGCTCTTGTTACAGAGGATTCTGGGAGCTGTCTACTCTTACAGGTTCCACTTCCTGTTTTACTACACATCCGGAGAATAGGCCCCAGATAGTGGGACCAAGGGATCAACTTTAATCAACTGAGTTGAACACATTTAAGGGTATTTGAGCCGCCCCATAGAGAGGGAAAGAATACATAGGATTCTGGGAACCTGTCCTACTCTTAATCACTAACAGATTCCTATGGTTCTTAATGGGTTTGAAGCACTTGAAATCCAGTACAAGTCGCTCTGTTTACATCCCCATCTGCCGAACGAGGCTAAGGGAAAGTGTCTTGCCCAAGAACAAACTGACAACACTCAGGGGCACCAGTGAGGCTTGAACCCGGCTTCCCCAGTTTCAAGTCCACTATGCTATCCACTGGGCCACGTGCTATCCACTGGGCCACGTGCTATCCATTTGGCCACATGCTATCCACTGGGCCACGCTAACCAACTTTGATCAATGAAAGAAGTTACAGATAATATAGATATATCATGTTGGCCGACTATAAATGAGTGATTTGCACTGTACCATGTCATCAACACCTATCTGATGACAGAGGACAACTAAATGACCACCATGGGAGTAAATCAATCATCGTTTCACCTTATACAATGGATGGTGTTGTTTGTTTTAAGGTCAATTTCTCATTTATCTGACATCTGGGGTGCTTTTTTACATATAAAAGTAAAGTGTATAGTATGCACCCCCAGACAGCGCATCTCGCAGCTGTTAGACCTGTATTTTATGCACTGTCTTGATTGTATCCTGAAATGGCACAAACATTATAAACATGCTGTCGATCTTAACCGAAGTTAGGTTTGTATAATATACTGACCCAGATAATTGAACGGAACAAAACCACCGCTTTCAACAATCTATATTTCGGTGGGGTGGGGAAGGGAAGGGGGTCTTCACAAAACTACTGTAACTTGTTCTATACAGTTACAATAGTTTCACGTATCCACCACTCAATAATGAACAGGATAATGATTCTTTAGTAGAATGAGAAAGCAAAACCTACCCACAAAACTACAAAAAAAGTTACCAAATTTGTTTGAACTAGAACTATCACTGAAGGTGATGAATACCCCCGCTTAAATTCTAAGTCAAACAAAGGGCCAACATTCTGTAACAAACTAGCCAATCAACAATGGGCGATTTAGAGGGGCGTAAGGTCATCCGTTGTTATGTGTTTAATAAAAATTATGAAGCAACGGGATGCGACGCAAAGGAACAAAAATGTGTTACGCGACTGGACGTTATGGACTGTGTGATTCCTATATAGTCCCCACTTCACTATCTGTATAATATATATATATATATATAAATAGCAAACTTCCAGCAAGAAAGCTTTATGTGAAACATTTGTTATCATTTGTGATCTCCAGCTGGCAGTAACAAATGTCTGCCCCACAAAAGAAGACAAGACATTTGATCAGCATATCACACTGCCAAAGCCTTGACTTTCACACCCATGAACAGGCAGACATTGGAGTTGTATAAACTGGCCTTCAATCTTGTGAAATCTTACACCTCTCTATACCAGCTCTCTATACATTTGACATTTGTTACAAATGGGCATATATTTCAAGCCTTTCAAATAAGTAAATTTCAAAGACAAGAGGGAATGTTTTAGGAAATTAAAAAGAAGCAGACTTCAAGTTTATATACTGATCAAAAAATAGAAACATCCCCAACTTTACCCATAGATTTAGACACAATGAAATTATATTTTATTTAATCTTATATGGCAATGCCTTTGTTAAAGGCCAGCACTGTCATGAAAATAATTTTCTTTGAATCAAACTTGTGGGCAAACGTATTCCCCTTGATTTGGTTTAAACAGCATTTCCAGGTCTTGTGGTTAAAACTTCGAGTTAACACAGTTTTGTTATATTGAAATAAACAGAGAATGACCTCATCACCACAAAAACAGAAAAGACACTTATCTTTTTTCACTCATTTTTGCGCAATACAGCTTTCAAGAACGAATATTTTCAGATTACCTCCCTTTATAATAAAATATATAGTGATTTCGCAATTTGAATAAAACATGTTTTAGCAGCAACAGGCAAACTTTGGTTTTTGATGATTAGAATGACTGAGTGATCAGTATAAAATGATGAATTGTATCTAAGTGTAACAAAGTCAACCCTATGCAAATCACAGCTTAAAAGAGGGACGTTTCTATTTTTGCTGAGTATATTTTTAATGCATACAAAATGCAGGCTACTGTGGAACTTAATGCAACGGTGGAATCATCCTATGAAGTTAAATTGAATACCTGTAAAAGAGTTTATTTGTTTTATGCCGTATTTCAGCACATTTTAGGCTTTAGGCGGTCGATTTTTTAATCGTGGAGGCAGATCACCAATTATTCCTGGGTAGAACCTGAGTGAGTACAGTATACCTCCCGCCATCCTTAAGAATCGACCGTTTCTCACTTGACAAGTCGAGCTCCCAGTGGGAATCGAACCAATAGCAGTGAAAGGTGAGAAGGTTTCAAACACAGTATCTTTACCCTCTCGAACACGGATATGGCAAGCGAGAGATTTTTTGTGATTTTGAAACAACTAAAAAGTTACTTTTTTTTCTCCCTTTTTTAAAACTGAAGAAGACACATTTTTTATGGTAGTGAGATGCTCAAAGCATAAAAAAACAGCAATTTTCACACGAAAAGGGGTATGAACTATTCAAAGTGTGAAAATAACAAAATAACATGTATTTAAAATACTTATTTTGTAGTTGTTTAATTTTATTAAACTTGTATAATTTATTATTTGCATGCATCCAGAGACGCATGTTCTACAGTGAAACAAAAATGCCATACATATGTTGGCAAGGACACTTGTCAACCATCATAAATCCATATTTTCGCAGAGTGAATACAGTACTATTGTAATTATAATCAAATAAAGAACAAGATACAACTATTTCCCGCTGAGCCGTCAATTTCTGCTGTACATAATACATAAAGTTTCATGAGTCAGGTTATCATAAAGCATAGACAGGTTCATTTAGTCAGTTTTGCCTCAGGAAATGATACTTCTCCATGTACAAGCAAACAACAAATCTACAAATTTTAACCAAGGTTATTCGATAAAATGATATTATACGATTGTTCAGCCAGCTACAACAAAACGAAACGTAAAATGTATCTTGAGTTCAGCACAAACAATCCTTATACATAATACATCATTTAAATAAAGCAAAATGTACCGACATACCTGTTAAGAAGTTTACATCCAAGAAATAAAAAACCCTTTCATCGTTTCCTATTTTGCCCGAATATGTCTATCTTTACCTATACATGTAATTATATGGTCGAGTAACAAAATTCCAACTCTCTGAATAAAATTTAAAAAATTCACAAATGAGATAAAAGTCAAGGTAACTCCAAATTAAAGTGTTTAAATCTTTAAATGTAAACTATGTCCGAGTCACTTTTGATAATTTCCACAAGACCCTGTTACAATAATTAAATTCCAATTATGCTCAAACCAAATATTTCCTATGGTCAAGTGTCAATATGGTTGCGGTTTGCCGCTTTAACGCAACTTAGAGACCGTGCAGGTATTGCTCCTGTAGTATTGACGCAGTGTAAATATAACACAGATAGTAGCTTGTGTATTCAATACACAAAATACTAAAATAAACAAAGGGGGATTACTGTGTTTTCAATTTGTAAAGAGTTAAGACTTAATGGAGATATATAAACATTGGTTATTGTCAAGTCTCTGTTAATGAGTACTGTAAACTCAGCAAAAAATTATAGAATAAAGGTCTTAAGCATACAGTGTAGAGAAATATGTAACGAAAGAATGTGCTGTGGCATAATACTTTATTATAGCAAGAAAATCTTTAAAGCAAGCAATTTAAGATACACAACATTAACTCCGGGGTAATTTATGTGACTTTGTGGATCTATATAATGATTTGTAGTTAAGTATAAAGGCCGGATACGAAGTAAAAGCATTGGCTGAATTGACTTTTGTATAAAATTAATGAAACAAAGACTATTGGGCTAATAATGTAAAGCAATCTCGAATCTCAGTTACCACAGTCCCCAGTCGTATAAGGGCTATGTTTGTGATGCTCTGGCAAGCATAAATGAATGTATAGATTTGAATGCATGGTGTTTTACGTCATTTTTAGCATATGTTAGGCCATATAATTATGACGGTTGATTTTGTGGTAGAGGCAGACCACCCCATTTTTTCTGGGTAGAACCAATACTGTATACCTCCCGCCATCCATAAGAATTGACACTTTCTCACTCAGAAGCTGAGCTCCCAGTGGGATTCGAATCCGCAGTTGTGAGAGAAAAGAAGGTTTACAATGCAACATCATTAACCCTCAACCACACAGGATATAGATAACCAAAGAATATCTGAACAAAAATATTGATGCTTCTGCTCACTGTTACAAAACTTTGCAAGAATAATATATTAGATTATTTCTATTTTGAACAACTGGTGTAAAAACTAAGCCATCACATCCATTCATCTTAGTTTGGCAGAAGACCTAGTTTACACAAAAAAGTGTGCATTATCATAATTTTCTGAAAAACTTGTGCATTTTCATCTATTTTGTCTGCCATATGACAAAGTTTGCACAAAACTCTGATGCATTATTTATACTACACTTCATTCATCATTCCTACTTCAATACAGACTGTTACAAAAAAAAAGATTCCCGTTTCTGCAGTTCTGAGAATATTAGTTTCAGGAATTTTAACATGTCCCAGGAGTTTAGGTAATGCATCAAACAACTGTTCTGCAAACTCGGTATACAGTTTCACAGGTAAAATCCAAAGCGCAGCTCAACATTGGAATGGTAATAGGTGCAAAGCCACATACAAACCTACTAGACACTAATTGCATAATCCTATCTAAACAAGAAGGAGATCGATAGCTGCAGAATCATAATGTCCAAAAAAAATAACTGCTTAAGTAATGCTAATATAAAGAACCAAAGTTACAACACACCATGACGTTTTTTTGCCTATATAACTTACGTGATAGAAACATATTTTTAAAATGATATGGAAACACATATACAATGTAGTTGCTTCGGGAATTTTTCGATGCAACTGTAGTCTGTCAGGATATTCTTAAATGTCGGCTTGAATTAATTTTAATCACTTTCTGATTTGTATCTGATCAATATTTTATGTTAAAGTTACGCTTTTTTTTTATATATTTTTATTCCTTCTTTATTCATTGGAAATCAATCCTAAACTCAATCTCATTAAAATCAAATCCGTATTACGCTTTGATACTCTCCGCTTCTAGGATCTGACAACACTACCTTGGAGGTCACGTCAGATC